>JABTXL010012322.1:7725910-7758277 GCA_025134845.1 Neodon shergylaensis | reverse complement strand
ACTAGAAGGATGGAGGATTACTAGAAGGATGGAGGATGTATCAGAGTAGAGTGAACAAGTCAAGTTGTGGTGAGAAATTAGTGTCTACACCAAGCAGGACAGAATCTACTTGGAATCCCTGGTATGGACATTGATGTCCTTGTCCCTTCTCTAACCACTTCATGCCTGGGACAAGAAGTCCATCTTTCAGGTTTCCCCTTGCCCCCCAGTGAGGAGATAAATGGAGCAGAAGGTCACACTGTGATTTTGCACCTGAGTCTCACTCTCAGGTTCATACCAGTAGAAGACTGGTCAATGGATAAGGATCTCCAGATAATAGGATGTTGATGATGTCCATGGTGCAAGTATGCCCATCATAGCCTATTCTAAGCTGCCAATCACGTGATTATAGCTTTTTGAACTCTCAAAAACATAACAGTTGTTTTTAGGAGTCAGTTTGTCACAGCAAAAGTTCATATTAGCTAGGAGTTCCATTCCTCAGCCCCAAGTGCAAGAAGTTGGTGATCCCTCCCTTCTCTGCTTCTCCTCCTCGTCAATTGCTTTCCATATATTCATGAACACCCTGCGGTGGTTGATCTTCATTTCCACAGACAAGCTGTGATGGTTGATCTTGGTTTTCACAGACATGCTGTGATTGTTGACCTTCATTTTTATGGATAAGGTGTGATGGTTGATCATTTTCACCAACATGCTGTGGTGGTTGATCACCTGACTGGACTCAGAATCACCATGGAGACACACTGATGGGTGTCTGAGATGCTGTTTCCAGGGAGACTTAATCAAGGAAAGAAGATCCACCTTGAGTGTGGACAGAGGCTTACAAGGCCAAGGATTCAGGAATAATAAAAAGGAGGGATCTGATCAAGCACCAGCTTTCTCTGCTCTCCATTCCCTGGTCTGCCTGGGCGTGAGAGTACTAGTCACACACTTTTGCCCACATGAACTCTGCTAGACTTTTGCCACCACGACGGGCAAGTCCCTTAAACCACGAGCCAAAATTTCCCTTTCCACCCATGCTGCTTCTTGTCAGGTGTTTGGCCACAGTGGCAAGAGAGGTGACTTTAAAGGCAGCATGGCCTCTCTGAGCCCCCTGTTCTTATGTCCCTACTGGACCTTGTGTCCTGGTCTACTCCCTCTGTTCTGACTTTATTGCTAATAGCCCCATCTCTCTCCAAACTGCCCTCTTGTGAATCTGATGACCAGCCTGCCCACACTCTCCACTTGTAGCCCTGCTAGCCTCTTGCCCAGTTGCCAGCCAGACCCTATCTACCCAATTCATACAAATATGACTTAAAGGCTTTAATAATTTTAAAAAAACATTTATTTCCATTTTTTTCCATTTTGGGTGTTAAACACAGCAGAGCCTGAACTCATGTCTTAAAACATCTTCATGTTTGATTTACAGCAGGGTCTCACCCTATGCTCCAGGTTGGCATGGAACTCACTATTGGCTTGAGCTGCCTTGGAACTCAAAACAATCGAGCTTCAGCATCCTGAGTGTGAAAGTTACAGGCACAAGCCACTGCACCTCTCTTATCTCTGCATTTTTAACCTCACTGTCTTCAGGCGTTGGGCTAGGCTACTCTGCTCACAGACCTGTGCCATCTGCATCATTATTGCATGGCCTTATCCCATCTCAGCTTCTCCCCCAGAGCCACAGAGTGTAGGTACCATCGTTCTCCACCCACCCCGCTACTGATGGTGAAGCAGAGAAGCATGGCAGTCAACGAAATAAAAGTCAAAACATTCTGCCCTCTTTCCGGCTATTTAAAGAGTAATCAAAGAGCATGCACCAAAGCATGGAGATAGGAAATCTAAACCCTCCCTGTGCAGCATGCCTATATTAAAAACAAATGCTCCAGAATGGGCCATGACAACAGGACAGCTCCACCTCCAGTCATCCCTATGTAAACAGCTACAGCTCTAGCCTCATTAATGATGAGACTAGAGTCTGCCTGGAGATGCATTCCAAAGACTGGGCAGTGACTCCTCTCCCCACAACCAAGGATCTACACGCTGCTAACTGCAGGAAAAGTCATGGACTTTCTCCTGACATTTTATATTTATTTGGGGGGTTGATTTTTTTAATATTTATTTATTTATTTATTTATTTATTTATTTATTTGAGATCTCACTATGTAGCCCAGACTGGCATGAAACCCGTGATTCCCTTGTCTGGCCGTCTTTCTGTATTGACTAGTTTCATGTCAACTTGACGTTTCAACAAGCTAGATTCATCAGGAAAGGGGGAGCCTCAACTGAGAAGATACCTCTAGAAGATCGGACAGTATGCAGGCCTGTAGGGCATTTTCTTAATTAGTGATGGATGGGGGAGGTCCCAGTCCAATATAAGTGATGTCATTCCTGGGCTGATGGTTCTGGGTCCTATAAGAAAGCAGCCTGAGCAAGCCATGAGTAGCAAGTCAGTAAGCAGCATCCCTCTATAGTCTCTGCATCAGCTCCTGCCTGCGTGTTCCTGTGCTGTTTGAGTTCCTGTCCTGACTTCCTTCAATGATGGACTACGGTGTGGAAGTATAAGCCAAATCAACCCTTTCCTCCCCAGCTTGCTTTTGATATGGTTTCGTCACAGTAATAGAAATCTTAAAGACACCTTCTCAAGTGATGTGATTACAGATGTAGCCCTCTCCACCCAGATTTTCTGACTTTGACTTTCTAAGTTTACCAAAGTATCAAAATAATCCCAGTGAGTAAGCAAATCACCACTTGAAGAGGGAAAGGGGTGGTTTCTATGACTGAATTTCACTTGACAGGAGACAATTCTGTATAGTGGTGTTTCATTTGTATTTTAATAAAGTTTTCCTGAGGATCAGAAAAGTAAAACAGCCACATTGGCCAGCCTTACAGACCAGGCCACACACCTTTAATTCTGGTAGCCACACTATCTTGCCACAGAAACCAAGCAGTAGGATGCTTGCCCTTAGTCTCAGAACTAGAGAGGATTATAAAATGGGAGAAGACGCCTCTTTGTCTCAGTCTCATTCTGAGGTTTCCTGAAGGCAGGATCACCATTTTTGGACTGAGGTCAAGGTAAGAGCCAGTGGCTAGTTGCTTTGTTTTTCTGGAATTCAGGTTGAACCCCAATATCTGTTCCTGAGTTTTTATTATTTGTGCTTCAGTTCTGACCTGAGACATCTATTTGTAAGAGAGACTCTCCTAAGTATCTACCTGAGAGAAGGTTCTGGGACTGAGGAAGTAACAGCCATGTGGCACAATCAATGGTTCAATCCATCTAGAGCATTACTGAGAAACTATTACCTCAATGGCATACAATTATTTTCAGAAAATGCATAAAAATTGTGAGTTCCTGATCCCAGAGATTTGGGGTACAGGTGAAACCCAAGCATAACTCCCCAAAGCTTCTGGAAAAAATTTTGGGTAAACACTGAGTGTATAGTGACTAAGAATCCAAGAAAAGAGAGATGAATTTGGGCTGAAAAAATAAAGTGGGGGTAGGACAGAGATTGGAGTCCAAAGGATGAGTTGAGTTGGTTTGTTTGGGCAGGAATAAAAAGCCATTTTAGGACATAGGACAAGTTCTTTTTGGAAGGTCTGTCCCATAGAAGAAGGGAAAGGGGAAAGCCACTCTGTGTTCTAAAAAATCTAAATCAAGGAGTTTGTCTAGGGCCCACAGAGAGGAAGAAAGGAAGAGGAAGTTGGAAGGAAGCATCCTGCTGAGCAGGGGAACTCAAAGAAGGACCAGTGATGCCATCAGAGCTAGGGATCAAGCAGCTGTGGGTATGGGACAGGCAGCTGGGCTAAGTGGGACAACTCACCTCAGAGAGACAGCAGAGAAGCACAAGCAGGACAACTGGACTCAGTAGAATGTGAGTGACCCAAAGAGAATCTGTCATCAGGTCCTTCCACTAAGCAAAACTCTGCATACATATAGGTAGTTAGGAATGTAGAAAGGTAGATATAGATAGATAGATAGATAGATAGATAGATAGATAGATAGATAGATGATGGATAGATGGATGGATAGATAGATAGATAGATAGATAGATAGATAGATAGATAGATGATGGGTAGATGGATGGGTAGGTAGATAGGTAGATAGATGATAGATAGATAGATAGATAGATAGATAGATAGATAGATAGATAGATAGATAGAAGACAGACTCACAAGTCAACATCTGCTTACACATGGGACACAGCTTTTTAAAGGAAAACAAAATTCAGGGTCTGTCTTCCTTACTTTAGAGGTGAAAGATACCAGTAATGCACTCAGAAACCTAATCCTCAACAGTGGAAGAATTATTTAACCCATGCCTTTCCCACCCAGGACCACAGCATCTTGGATGAAGCTCTCCTCGGGGGCTCTATACAGCACTGTTTTGGGGTGTTAGCAGGGCTTCCACAGCAAAGAACATGGAACATAATGGAGCCACTTTCCTCCCTGCAAGACTTCTATAAGTGGTTAAGATATTTATTCTTCTCTCATACATTACTTCCTGACCAGTTTCCGTTCCCTCTATTCCTCCCAGTGCTTCCCTAACCTTTCCTCTCCCCCAGATCCACTCCTTCTCTGTTTCTCCCCCTCAAAAGAGCAGGCCTCCAAGGGATATCAACCAATACGGCTTAACAAGCTGCAAGACTAGGCACAAACCCTAAGCTGGGTAGAAGCAACCCAGTAGGAGGGAAAGAGACCCAGGTGCAGGCAAAAGAGTCAGAGACACCTCCACTCCCACTGTGGGGAATCTCACAAGAACAACAAAAATAAACCAGATAAGATGCAACAATGAATGCATTTTGACCATGTCAGATCACAGACATGTTTCACTGAAAACCCAAGAATATTGTTCTACACAATAAACCTTGAAAAGTGTACTTCCAGACTACACAGCACAGTCTGATCCAATGGCAGTTTTTTTTTGTTAGTTTGTGTAGGGAGGATTTTGATTTTTTATTTCAGTAAAGTAAGAGACTAGTTGGAGTCACATGGACATGGTTTTAAGTCCTTGGATCTTTCCTCCAAGCTATGAGACCTTGGATAAGTTTATTAACCTCACTAAGAACCAGTTTCCTCATCTATAAGATGGGGCTAAAGTGAGACCTTACCTAACTCATATTGTGAAGTTATACAGAATAATACACATAGGCTTTAACCAACTGGCTCAGTGCATGGTATGATTTTATCATTTCAAATTCAATTGATTCAAGGATTTGTCCATGTGCTTCATAACTACAAGTCTTGATTTTAAGGTCCTTCATCTTGATCAGTATTGTTCAAAATGGCCTCAGAAATGTTTCTTCTCAAAGTCAAGTGTAGCATTTAAAAGAGTCGAATGGACTTTAAATTACACAAATGTCTTTATCTGGAAATACCTCTTGCTAAGGCACAGGCCTTTACTTTATCGACCTGGTGGTTGTTTTTGGAAATATAAGAATGGAAAATGAATGTTAAAATAAATAAGCATCTCTTCTTGATGGTACCCATGCTGGGTCCTTTCTATTATCCCTGTAAGAACCTCCTGACTCATCTGACAGCAACAGAATGTAGAGAAGTGGCCACAGACATGCCAAGTTCAAATAGGAAGACCCATAGACAAAGAGCTGTCCATTCCAGACTCAAAGGCAGGTGGTAGTGAAGAAGGTTCAGACTTTGCCAAGGAGATTCTTGGTAAGCAGAGCAAACAATACCAAAGGCCCCTGTCCTTGAGCCATTCGTTATCTGCTTCCTGCCAAAACAGATATATTACTTCAAAAGACTGCCATCACAGATTGCCACAAACCAAATGACTTGAAATAACTGATACTGTTCTCCTAGAGTTACGAAGGTCACACGTCTGAAATGAAAGGATCAGGGGCTATGTCCACCATAACGGCACCAAGAGAAAGGTTTTCCATACCCCTTCCAGCTTCCTATGTCCCCAAGTGTTTCCTGGCTCTCTTGTAGCCCTAGCCCCTGAGGACCTCTGTGCCAAATCTCCCTGTGCCTTTCTCTCCTAAGCTTACACTGGATCCAGAGTGACCTTTTCCTAAGATCTTTGGTTAATAACATCCACAGAGACCCATTTTCCAAGTGGTCCACATTTACATAGTCCAAAGCCAGGACGTGGGCACACTTTTTCTATCCTAGTACTCATTCCATTGCAAAGATCTAACTCCGAAGGGATTTAAAATACAGGTCTTGGGATGGTTCATTTCATGTGCCAACTGGACTGGTATATGGGTGTTGACAGAGGTTTCTGTCCCAGCAGGTTCCACATCTGTTTAGCTCCAAATAAACACATAGAGGCCTACATTAATTATACTGCTTGGCCTATTAGCTCAGGCTTCTTATTAACTCTTATAACTTACATTAGCCCATAATTCTTGTCTTTTTAGCCACATGGCTTGGTACCTTTTTCAGCAAGGGAGTCACATCTTGCTTCCTCTGTCTGGATGATGACTGCAGACTGAGCTTCCCTCTTCCCAGAATTCTCCTGTTCTCATTGTCCTGCCTGTACTTCTGCCTGGTCATCCCACCTATACATCCTGCCTGGCTACTGGCCAATCAGCATTTTGTTAAACAAGTACAAGAAACAAATCTTTACAGGGTAAAACAATTGTCCCACAATATATGGGTACTGAGACATTTAGTCAGTATTGTGGACATAAATTTGAGGAACCCTCGGGGATGTGATGAGGATTGGATTCAGTAGATGGAGTAGAGGGAGGTTGCTTTCCCTAATGTGGTCTGAAGAGATCAAAAAGGGAGACCCTCCCATAAATGAAGGGGTTCCTGCTGCCTAAATGCTTTAAGCTAGGTTTTCAATCATTTTCTTCTTCTTCAGAATTGGACTGAATGTCCATTTTTGTGGTCTTTATAATGCCAACTTTCAGGTTGGTATTTATGCCTTATATTTTCCTGATTTTCAGGATCGAGCTCCACAATTGGCTCCAGGGTATCCAACTCACGGACTGTAGATCTTGGGTCTCCACAGCCTCTTTATAACTGCCTTATAGTGTACCCCCCTCCTCCTCTCTCCTCTTGTTTTACTAGAGAGCCCCCATTAACACTCATACCTGAATATCTGAGAAACAAGAGACTATATGTTGCCAGACAAGCATGTTCTCCAAAGCAGGACAGAGACCATGAGTTGGGAGTAGGGTTGGACACATCCTGGAGACTTTGAGAAGTCAGCTAGCCAAATCAGGGCCCTAGAGAGGCAATGACAAGTACCTAAGGACAATTCCCAAAAATCTATAAAGCTTAATGCAATCAATGCTTTCCTTCTAAGGGGTACTCAGGATAACTAAAATGTCAGGCTTCTTTGGTTTTTAATTGGGATTATGTCAGTTTAGCTTTGTTTTCTCACACCTATCATGAAATGTTGATGGAATTTATATAATCTCTTCTAGGG
Source organism: Neodon shergylaensis (assembly GCA_025134845.1). Classification (NCBI taxonomy): domain Eukaryota; kingdom Metazoa; phylum Chordata; class Mammalia; order Rodentia; family Cricetidae; genus Neodon; species Neodon shergylaensis. Next base: position 7,750,908 of record JABTXL010012322.1, on the reverse strand, counting down.
AAAGGGGGAGGGATTATCCTTTAATAAATGCTGTTTTGTAAACATGATACTTCAAAATATGGGCTCTGTTGGGGTCAATTGCATCTCTGACTATCTAACATTTATCTTTGAGACATTAGCTCATCAGAAAAATTGCATAAATTATTTTGCAGTACAGCCCTTCCCTGAGCTACATATTAACATTAAATCCTTTATTTTTATCCAAATTCAGTATAAGAAATGTCCCCATAAAGATCATCCTAGGGATAGCTACATCACCCTACATACACCCTCATATGCAGAAGGTTCGTGGAGCATAGCAAAAGAGGGGGAAATTATTATAAGAGCCAAAGGTCAGAAAGGACTGGAGGGGAACAGAGTCTTCTGCACATGACAGAGCCACTGCTCCCATGAACCCACTGCAGCAGCTATGGTTGCCCGTGGTTGCCTATGGTCAAGCCAGTCAACATGGAGAGGGGCATTGACAAGGCTTCACCACTGATTAAGGAGCTGTGGGTGGCTGATGGCTTTGAAGGGAGGGAAAGTCAGGTTTCTTTAAGGATGTGGCCCCCAGGAAGCTAATCCAATGCATAAGTATATGGGAAGCACAAGCTGGACTGGATAGGATATTTTAAAAGAGGAGGGGCACACAAAGTTGAGGAGGTGACTAGAAGGGAAGTGAATTCTGGAGAAGTCAGGACTAGGAGTGAGAGAAGTGAATCTGATTAAAATACAGTGAGGTGATTTGAATGAGAATGGCCACCATAGGCTCATGTATTTGAAAGCTTTGTCACGACAATGGAACTGTTTGAAAGGATTAGAAAGATTAGGAGGTGTTGACTTGTTGGAGTAGGTGTGTCACTGGGGTTGGGCTTTGGGGTTTTAAAAACCCATTCCAAGCTGGGGGGAAGGTGTGTCCACCTGACCATCTTCCTGCTGTCTGTGGATTGCAAAGCTTGAAGCTACTGCTCCAGTGCTTTCCACCATGATGACCAGAATGAGCCCCTGAAGCTGGAAGCAAGCCCTAATTAAATGCTTTCTTTATAAGAGTTGCCTTGGCCACAGTGCCTCTTCATAGCAATAGAACAGCAACAAAGACATACGTTGTATGAAATTCTCAAAGAAGTAATAAAAATATTATGGGTTTTTAAAAAAAATAAAAGATTATGCCAAGAGCTATAGAGAGATGGTTCAGCAGTTAAGAGTGCTTGATACTCTTCTAGGGGACCTAAGCTCAGTTCCCAGCATCCATGTGATTAACTCACAAACACCTGCAACTCCAACACCAGGGGACCTGACACCCTCTTCTGGCTTCCACAGATTCACATGTGCACACACACACACACACACACACACACAAGTGGACACACATGCGTAATTTTAAAATGTTTAATGTATGAAAGTCTTTTTTAGTCAGGCGGTGGTGGCACACACCTTTAATCCCAGCACTCAGGAGGCAGAGGCAGATGTGAGTTCGTGAGTTCGAGGCCATCCTGGTCTACAAGAGCTAGTTCCAGAATAGCTAGAACTGTTTGTTACACAAAGAAACCTTGTCACACAAAAAAAAAGTCTTTAAAAAAACATTCTAGCCTTATATGTGAATTTGTAACTGAAACCTAATCTTTTCTATGTTGTTGAGCACCTTTAAAGAAAGTTATACTTTGTAATAGAAAAGAGTTTGTCCTTCCCACCCCACAAATCAGTTTATTCCTGCAGCTGCCAGGAGCCACAGTTCCTGTTGCTCTGCCTACCAGGAAGCTCAGCATGAAATTCTGTCTGACTTGCTTCTGTCACCTTTACTTTCAGTTTCTATCATCTTTATTTCTCCTGCATTTCCCTACTCACCCCAGACTGCACAGGCCTTTTTATCTGTCTTTTCATAAAAGGAATCATTTGGGGTCTTTTCTTTATTAGTCTCCAACTCAGACTTCATTTTCAGAAGAAGACAATAGACGCATGCCTGAGACAGAGCCCAGCATAAAGCTCAGGCCTTCCCTAGTTACACCTGTCACATGGCTGCTTCCCTCTGGAATGGGCTCCCCCAGCTTGCCCTGCTGAATGGCAAGTCTAACCATCTTCCCACAAGCATCCCCAATCAAGGCACGGCAGAGCATATACATGGAACCATCATGTTGCTTCACCCTGCTCCCTAGGAAACAGTATCCCCCTCCCCAGTCCACAGTCTAAAGGCCATCTGTTCTTGCCTCTCCACAGATTCTGTATCCAGGCTGCTGGCTGCCTAGGTGAGTGGATGGACTGGGCCCGTGTCCCCCACTGCTGCAGATGCTGGCCATGAAGGGGGAGGAAAGGGAAGGAACAGAGAAGAACCCAAGCCAATGCCAACTATGCAGCCTGAGATGCATGACTGTGAAACATGCAGCAGCCGCAGCCTCAGTGACAGCAGTTACTGTGGGAGCCATGCAGTCCTGTGCCAGGCGTTTTCAGACACTTGCTGATCCCCACACCAGTCCTCCACTGCAGTGTGACTCACGTTTGTGAGACATGAAGATCTCTAACCTTGCTTTACTAAAAAGGTCTGACCTGCTCAAACAATATCTACTTACATGCAAAGGACACTTAATCTGATGTCCTTATGGGACCCTGGGGTTAGCAAATGGTACCATTAATATTAGTCAATCTACGAGCAATAGTGGCTGAAGTGCTAATGGATTAAGCAAAAGTGTTATCTACCCATCCCAGCTATGTTTCCCCTTGGGCTGTGTTAATATGATTTTGTGGGCAAGGAACATTCCTTTTAAAAGGCCCAGCTGACACACACACACACACACACACACACACCACACACACTTATTCCCCAGCCTTGTCTCTGCTGGAGGCTTGGGAAATGTGAATGTCAGGGCTGAAAAAGGGAGTATTGCTCACAAGCAAGTGGAGGTGAGGAGCATAGATGTGGACCCTGATCTAGAAAGATCATCTTCATAGTAAGCAGAAGGGCTATAGCATCTGCCCCTAAGTCACCCATCTTGAATCTCCCTAGACCTTTCAGGACCAGAGACCAGCCTTCCTACTCCCTCCTGGGTGTGCCTGTGAAGTGTCCCTCACAAAATGCAGGCCCTTCTGTTGTTGTTTTTGGAAAACAAATGCTTCCTTCCAAGATCCCCCCCTCCCAGTTAATATCTGTGCTCAGGACTCTGAGTCCCTGGACACATCACACTGGATCTGTGCAGGTTTGAGATCTCAACTTCATGACTTCCTCCACATCTTTCTGGTCCCTCTGGACCTTACTGGGTTATAATCCAAGCCATCGCCAACCCGGAAGATGCTCAACAGATCCTAAACCGTGCCTCACGTTCCCACCACCTACAGGCTGTGACTCTCTGCTAGTGTGGATTATTCTCATTTTAGTCACTTTTCCAAACCCAGTTTTCAAAAGAGTAGTGCTGGCCCTCCACAGACAGCCATGTCTCATCTTCCCTAGTCCACAGCCCTCCCTCACTGCAAGAAGTGGGTTTAATCTACCCCCTGTCCTGGGATCAGAGTCTCTGATTAATTTTTGCAAACACATGTATCCTACCCAGCACAAGTTATAGCCTCCTCTCTGCTTATATGACCCCCTGTGAGTCCAACTACAAGGCCCCCAAATGCTATGAATATGGAGAACAGCAGGGGCCATGTGGCTGAGCACACAGAAGGATGCCAGAACCTTCCACCTGTGTGGAGTCTGGGACCCAGAACTACTGGGTTAGGGAAACTGTTTTCTGGTCCCTGCACAGCCTGAAGGAGTGGTCACAGCCTCACTCAGACCCCCAACTCCCAACTTTCCAGGCAGAGCTGTGCTCTGCAGATTGCCTACAATGTACTCAGCCTCCGATGGCTGCCTTCTGTTTTGGTAGGCGCATGCTTCCTGCTGCCCCGGACCCTGTCCGCAGCTCCCAAGGGCCTGGGCTGCTCTGTGGCCTCAGGGCTCTTCAAAGACTTCATACACCAGGAGCTGCATCCATGCTGACTGAACGTCAGATCAGGAAGGAAGCTGACTGGGTGTGCCAGGAATTGAGAACACTCAGAAAAATAGTTCAAGAAATGGACTCAACGACAAGCTCTTCCGTTTCCACACCACCCATTAAGAGCCAGGTTCTTAAAATCACCTGCTAAGAAATTACGGCGGGTAAGATTATGTCTGAATCATAGGCGGGGAAACAGAGGCCCTGAAGAAGAAGCAACACTCTCAAATCGCACAAATGAGTAGAACACCCAGGCTCCATGCCTGTTCTTGGGACTTATCTAACATAATGCCTAATGCCCTGTGCTGTCAACGTGGAAAGGGAAGAAGCCCCAAGATGAATGCTTATAAGATGACTCGTCCAGCCCAACTCATTACAAACTCAAGCCCTACCTGTGCAGCACACGATGAGCTCCAAATGGCTAATGTATGGGAGCTGCAGCTCAGGAGACAGGCTTGTCACTGATGAAAAGCTACGCTACAAAGCTGAGGAAGGACGAAGTGGAGACAAGGGATAGCAAGCAAGGTGAGCAGGAGGCTGCCTGGGCATGAGGAGTCAGAGCGGGCAGCTACACAAGCGGTGCGGAGGAGTGGTTGATGACTCAAAGAACAGAGAAAGAGAGAGCAAGGTGGATGGTGGACGGAAGGCGTGAGGGAGGGAGAAGGGAGACTAGAAGGAGAGCCAAGAAAGCCAAGCAGTGTGCTGGGGATGCAGACGATGGCATACAGTTCTCCAACACCTCTAGGTTCTCTGCTACAAGGCTTGCCACGATAGACTCTCCTGCCACTCGGGAATGGATACTAGAGATTTGTTCACCTTCTTCTCAAAGACCAGATAGCAGAGATGGAAATAGAGACCATGACATGGGTAGAATGGAGAGAAAACAGCACCAGCTATTCAAATGAACCAAAAAAAAAGGGGGGGACAGGGACATATTGGAGAAAGCGAAGAGAGTGAAGGGGCTTGGGCGAGTTAGGATCCTACCAGGAAGACTAAAAGATTGAAACATGGGTTGTATTGCTAAGAGACCAGGCATACATTGGCTGGGAAGCGTGGCATCCCAGCACAGAGATGGCACACGGATCCGTAACAATAGGATTAGAAATAAGCAAACTAAATCAGAGGATCAGGAACGCAGCCATATGGGAAAAACATCAGTGTAAGAAACTGGGCACGGTAGTACACAACTATAGTCTTCGCACTTAGGCAGCTGAGACAGGAGGCATGCAAGACTGAGGCCAGCCTGGACTACACAGAAAGACTCTCAGTGCTCCAAATAATTGTATAAATAAAAATAAACAAATAGTAAAATAATCAAACATGTGACTCCTCCAAATTTATGTTTTATCAAAAAGAACTTATAGGTGATCCTCATCTCCACGTTTGCTTATTATTTGATTGACATTTGTTATTCCAATTTAATAAATCATAAGAACAAAATGTACAGATTCTATTCTTGTTTTTGGAGAATTCCTAAAGTCTCAGACTCAAGCTAGCATTAAATGCATGATTTTTGACAGGCAGGAGACCTGTCGGCAGTGAAGACTGTGCACAGCTATTATATTGTTAGCACAGTTAACAATGTAAGTTGGTGTTCATCACTCTAAGGATATTGTCAATACTGAGGATGAGATGGAGAGGCAGGGATGGCAGCACCAAGAGGCAGCAGATGCAGGAGTTCTGCTCCTGACCTGGAGGTAGAAATGGTTGTTAGAGTGAGAATCAGGATCTGTGCAAAGGTAAGTCACTACCTGTGAAACAACATCATGTGAGGCAGAGACAGCAACAAACGGAAGGTCTTACCCATAGAGCACCACTCAGGGTTAACACAAGCACCACCTACACCAGTACATCAGCCCCACTTCTTTCCCTAAAACGCCTGAGAAAAAAGAACGGAAAATTTGGGAACAAATAATTCTCTTCTCTGGGGAGCTGTTTTGCTGAATTTTGTTGTACAAAGAGACACGAGGAGAGGTTGAGAATTCACTGGGGAGATTTTTAAATTGTGCATACGCTGTTCTAATTGAAAACTACCTCCCACACCATCTACGCTGTGAGGCACCCAGCCCACACAGCTCAACCTCCAGGGAATGACTTTTCCACAGCATTGGTTCCCGAGCCTCATTCCATACCAACCGAGCAAACGGCGATCTCCAGGTGAGACACTGGCACCGAGCTTGTGAAAACATTGCCTACATGCTTCCAGTCTCCTCACATGTGGAGAACCTCCTAACTTCTGGAAGAACAGAAGCCACCACTCCGGCCACAATAGTATGCCCATAGCGTCTTTGGTGCTGTTTTCTCCCCACATCCCTGGCTTAGCACAGCTTGTGGCCTGATCCCATAGCCAGGTTCAACACAGAGAAATGCCTGATGGGTCTAGAACTTCAGGAGCAACAGAAAAGGAGGTGCAACAGAAAAAATAAATAAAGATGAGATGTTTGGCTTTCCAGACAGCAGGGAAGTCTGACAGACAGACAGGCAGACAGACAGAGGGACGCCAGCTCTTCTCTGTCCCACCCACCTCCTGGCCACATATTTAGGATCCCTGGGGAGACAAGTTTGCCTTCAACTCCATGAAAGCCACATCCACATGGCCCAGTTCCCAAATCATCCGCAAGCATCCAGCCCTCAGGAGGCCCCGAATCCAGGAGAAACAAGTGCATACTTTCTTGGTGGGGACTTTGATCTTCAAGAACTCTGCTTCCCTGGCCAGCACCTGCCACGGGGCGTGGATCCGGACAAAGACAGATCCCTGACTTTTGCTCTGCAAGATACAAAGGGAAAAGAAATAGAAACACTTGTAAGAATACAGCGAAAATTCTCAGTTCCCAGCTCTAGAAGCCCAGAGTTCCTGTTCCTTCAGTTTGGGACTTTTGTCCCTTTTAAATGTCCTTTGGAGCCAATGTCACACACTCGTACCCAATGTATCTATTCTGTTCCAGATATGCTCTGGTTCCAAAGTGTCTGTGTTCCCAAAGTATGGTCCACGGAGGCTGGTGGCTTCATGGGGGAAATAAAATAATTTTATAAACAGATTTGAAAATTATACAATTATGATTTCCATAGAAACTGCACTAATGCATTAACAGTTGGTCGGTGGAGATTCAAGGCACCAACTTCTCGGCTTGTCTCCAGCCACAGGCTTTATTGCTCACTGATGAAATCTGTGCTCCTCCTCTATGATTGTGCTGGATGCTTGTCTCAGATCACAAGTGACCACGTAAACCTAAGGGCAGTGACATAGACCACAGTGCTTTAAATGCCCCACTCAAAATAATATCAACCCATCAACCCTATGCATGGTCCAGCGTGAGCGCAATGTGCGTCTGCATCCCAGGACAAGCAATCACACTGCCCATGGATATCACTCAAAGGAACAGATGTGCAGTGATGAACACCGGAGAAAGAGGCTAAGTCAGCCACCTGCTCAGCCGTGATCACCATGTCTGAAATAAATACTTGTCAGATTGTCCCAGAGATTCACCCTCATCTTTGAATAAAAGTAAATTCTAACAGATTTTGTCACCAAAGAATGAAAGAGGATGAAAACTGAGTAGTAAAAGCCGGCAAAGATGCCACTATTTGTGATACCTTTAAAATAAATTTAAAAAAATAGTCACAAATACTGTGTGCAGAGAGAAAATGAACATGTTGTTTGTGAATTTCTTCATCAAATGACTATTGGAAATTACAGAGAACCTTTGTACCATGGTGGGAAGAAGCAGACGAGGCAGCAGATGTACTGTCTGTATTGGGATAAAGCCATCGAGATAGATTGAGACACATGTTCTAGCCCTTCTCTCCAGAAATGATGGGTGGGGACAGCTTCCATTCACCCATACCTTAGAGGAGAGGAGGGTTTTCCTGACCAAACACACTTTGTGAGGCAAGGAACACGGGGTCACGCTGAGAAGACAGGACTCCGTGTGCAGTCTGCATATGCAGGTATCCTTTGAAATTCATTCCCCAGGTTCATTTACAGGAAACCGTGCTCTACAGTCTTAGTTGAGGGGTAAAGATAACAGTGGAAGCCATGAACCCATAGCCTTGACGGTGCCTTTCCAGTGTGCCAGGGGCTGCTTCCCTCTCTGACTATGAAGGTGTTCACACATCTCTGAAATGAAGACAGATATTTTAGAGCCCTCACAATACAAAGGAAGAATACGTATTCTTACATAATGACTTGGACACACACACTCACACACCCCTTTAGTAATTCAGGCTTCCAGAACCTAATACTTCAGGAATGAAAGGTCCCCAGCGTTAAGGCAGAAGAATGAGGAATATGCCAGAAAGGCAGGTGTGATGATTGTCTCTATTTAACAGTCATGGAAACCAAGCAAGGAAGACTCAAGTGATTTATTTACCCAATGTTATGAAAATAACTAAATATGATAAAAATAATTTTCAAAACCCAGAAGTGTTTGCTCTCCTTGATGGTTTTTCTCCACTCAGTGGAGAGAGAGAGACAAACATTGCTAATGACTGAAACCACCTGCCAATCACTACACAATCAAATCAGAAGGCACAAAAGGAATCTAGTGACCACCCTCTGATGGACACTCTGCCCCCCCCCCAGCTCCCGCATGCAGCGCAGTTCTGACACAGCTATGGGAGTGTCCTTTGGTAAGAATCTCCCAAGTTTCCACTTCCTGCCTCTGGTTGGAATAGCCAGGGTGACGAGACAGTACCATCGATCACTTGCTGATATTTCTAACGGTAACTTGAGCTTTTGCTCAGTGAAATTCAACAATAAGAAAAGGAACCATCTGCAAGGCGGCCCTCTGTAGCCTCAGCTCTCTTTTGTGGCCCCGGAAAAGATGGTGTCGATGAAAGGTGACAAGCGGCATCATCCCTCACGCTTAGATGAAATCAAGACATCATTAATTTTAATATCCTATGCTTTGTCTTTATTTCTGAATTGAGACAAATGTCTTTTTAACTTTATTGAGACATTGTGTCTTGGGCTCGTGCCAAATGTCCACTAAATGGGTACAGATGTTCAAAGTTTAAGAAAGGGTTGGGGGAGCAAAGGCCAAATTCCACGGCAGTGGTGGCAGACTGTTAGCTGTCCCCAGACAGCCATCCTCATTTTCTTCATTTTTCACTGAGCAGATGGTCCTCTAGGATCAAGACTATATGTCCTTTGCAGCAAGGCGTTCCCAGAATTTGGGTAATTGCTGGCCAACATGATGAATGTGTTACGAAGCAGCTTCCAGCAACCTTCTTCAAAGACAATAGGTACCTTTGACTCTTCATCTTCTTCCCTCTCCATCTCTGTTGCCTGGATACGGCCTTATAACTAAGACCTTGAGGTCAAAGTCCAGACCAGCAACATCAAAAAAATTAAAAGAGAATCTGGGTCTAGGGCTGCCCCCTGCATCTTTATGGGAAAGACAAAATGTTTGGCCGTTATGCTTTTAGATGCTCTGCCCATGACAGCCCAATCTTACACCAACTGAGGCAAGACTGTTTCTCACTAGGGATGCTAATTTTCTGCAGCAAAGTATTCTGCCTTTCTGTTGTCTGTAAATAAAACTTGCTTGAAATGAAAGTCAAAGCTGGGACATGGTTTTGCGGAGTGACCGGCCAGTTGTCATGATCTTTTCATGTCACAAAATGCTACCTTCCCATAAAAGAAGAGCACCCGGGCTGATGCAAGCTGATGTGAAGTGTGCCTCACTGCATCTTCTGAAGAAAACCTGAAAACCGTGGGCCAACCTCTGCCTTACTAGCATGAGGATCTAAAATTGGAGGTTAACAGGCAGTAAGCTAAAACACAATAACAAAAAAGATGTTTTCTGTTCTCTGGTCCCAGGTGCTATCTGTTCTGCTCTCTTTGGAGGCAGAGTAGAAGAATAGGAGGAACTTGGAGCTTCTGATTCCAACAGACAAAGATTTGAACCTAGATTTTACAGATCTTACAGCTGTGGGAACTCTGGCCAGTAAGTTACTTAAGCAAGTAAGCCTCAGTTTCCCAAAGAGAGAGAGAGAGAGAGAGTTAAAAACAGTTCAAAACATTAAAATTTTGAGATAAAGTATCTTCTAGTGTGTCTTGTAGAATGTTCCATGAACATCAGTTTTACCAGGCTCCACTCATATAGCAAGCCTGCTTCTTAGCTGCAGGGACTGTATCCAGTTCTTTTATATTCCTCAGGCCCTTAGCACAGCATTGCACAAAATAGTGAGTTGCCAATGAGGGAAAACTGGTTTCTGTTAGATTAAAATTGTGAATCAGGAATCCTGTTTCTGTTGGGCCTTGTACTTTAAAAATTATCTACAGGGTTTTTAAGATACCCTTTGTGCCACAAAGGAACTCACAGACTCAAGATAGACAGTATCTGCCGAGTTTGAGGGCAGAGTCAGAACACCCTACTTTCATATCCTCACATGAAATTTGACATAAAGCATAAGACATTCCCCATCTTACCCATCCCTAAGAGATTTTATACCTAAACATTTTGTCTGAGGGTCTCCCAAACCCAGCCAGACAGTTAGCATTAAAGTTCCTGTCAAATGCACTGAAACACAGAATGCAGTTGTCAGCAGAGGAAAGAGACAGTGTAAGAAGCCCTAGGCGACAAATCTTCCCGCCAAGGGTTATCAGTCTCTTTGAACTTTTATGAATTAGCTCCCCAAATGTGTTCACAACTAAACACAAAACAAAGAGCTGGGTTCACAAAGTAGGCAAGGAAAACCCAACTTTCCACACTGTGGGGTGTGGACCCCACATTGTGTGGCATGACTGGATGGGGGGGTAGCTTGACTGAGAGCGGGAGTTATAAAAAAAAATGTGTGCAACAGTAAAAAGTTTCTGCATGCACAACAGCCAAAAATTAATTCAAATTCAAGCAAGTAATAAGACTGAGGTGTTTCTGGCAATATTCACCTGAGATGTACCACGAAAGTTCACCAAAGCCTTGGCTCCAAGCACACAGCATGTGCACTTTGACCATGTGTCACCACACAGTGCCAACGGGTGCTTCTGAAGTCACTTCACTGGGACTGGAGACTCCTGCTTGGCTGCTGGGTTGGTTGGTTAGCTTGGTTTGGTTTGTGGGAAGAAGTGTTTTCTCTCTATATACACAATTTTCTGTTTTTACATAAACAGAATGGTTTCATCATGGAAAAACAAAGCACTTTAATATTGCACTCAGCCTACAAAGAATTAAATTAGTACATCTATAGATTGTACTGGGTTAGTATATATAATTTTAAAAATGGCTGAGTTGAACTTCATTTACAAACCATTAAATGAATTTTGACTTGAGATCAAGACAGAGTTTCCAGTAATTCTTAAAATGATCTTAAATTTACTTCTGTTATTTTATACCACATATTTATATGAAGTAAAGTTCTCAACATCAATGACTATAAAACCAAAATACTGAAAAATGTTGAAGATATTTTTCTGTGCCCTTCAGCATCAAATATGCACCTGAGATTTAATACTTTATGTAAAATTAATGATCACATCCATCTCATTAGTATGTAAACTTGCTTTTGTCTTTAATGAATGATAAAACTAATAGATAGATAGAAAGATAGATAGATAGATAGATAGATAGATAGATAGATAGATAGATGATAGGCAGATCAACAAACTGTTTTAAAATAAATTTATGATGTGATTTATACATCTGTTTCATATACCTGGGTATTTGAGATCACAAAATTTCTCGGGTAAAAAGGGGTCACCGGTGAAGAAAGTTGAAGGAGTCCTAATCTAGGGTACCAGGCTTCCTCCTCCTCCCCTACTCTACCACACAGCCCTATTCATTGATGTCCAACTGTTCCACCCAACTTCCACCTTGGAGCTTCATCATCCAGCCATCTTCCCACTTCAGAAGTTTCTTCTGCTCGATCTTCTCACCTCTAAGTTATCCTCTCTCTCAGGCCCAGTCAACTCCTACGTGGGGCTCAGCTTGAGCACCTCTGCCCCAGGAGCTGTTCCTGTGGCCCTCGATTTCATTTGGTCTCTTGCTTTGACCTGTATAACTCCCTCCGCCCCCTTCATAGTTCTGCACTCACCCCTGCAGTCATCACAATGTTAAGTTCTGCCCTTCGGTCCAGAACAACAGCTTCATGAAGACAAAGAACACACCATATTGATTGTTCTTTTCTCAAAGCCACCATAGTGCCTGGCATATAGCAAATGTTCATCAAATATTTTCTTTGGTTTCAATATCCATAAATGTAGACTGTTGTATTTTAGTCCTCTCGAAAACAGGCAACCACAACCCAGAAAGTAATTGGTGTCCTTTGGCCAACACAGAACAAATCTAATTGTTTGGGCGAAATAATTCAATTGCCCTTACATATATTTCCTGAATGTTTCTCTTATGTCAGCAACTAGTCATTCAAGCCTCCACCTGCTCTTGGACCTTGTAAGAACCCTGGGGGGCTTTTCCATTTCTGAGAACCTCTGGTGCCCATTGCATATGTAGATCTCCGTCCCTTCTCCTAGAAGCACAGGCAAATACCCCAGTACTCATGAAACCCAACCTAAACTGAACTTAAATTGTATATATTTGGGAGCATACTGCTTCATGAGCTAATAAGTACATTACAGCATTAAGTAGAAGAATCAGGGATAGCCTAAAAAAATAAAAGAGCCTCATAACATACAAGTTTGGGGTATGCTTACATGTCAAACGTTAGATGATCATGGTGCTATTCAACACAGCCATGCTGCTAGCTCCTGGACCCAGGAGCCTGCTACTGAAACATAAACACAGATTGCAGCAGAGAGAATCCATGTGGCCACAGAACTCTGGAGTCAGAGAGACCTCCAAAGATCCCTGACAAACATTCCCTCAGGAGCAACTGAAGACATTAAGCCCCATAGGCTGAATTGGTTGGGTTTAGATACAGCCAAGTAGGAGCAGAACCAGGGTAGAAGCTCATGTTACCTGGCACTGGGGTCTTTCCACATTATCCATCAGCTCAGGCCACCCTGAACCCTTCCCTGCCAAGATATCAGTCACCAAAGGTAGAAGAACAGGGTTTAAAACTAAGGTAGACTCGTCCCCACCCGGGCCACCTCTCTCCAGCTTTCTAGACGCTTCTGCAGACTCCTGATGAGAGTATACAGATTGTTTATGTCTTCTTGTTGTTATCCAAAGATTGCATGTGGCTTCCCAAGACCACGTCCCCCCTCTAGAGAGACAAGAGCAAATGGGATGCAGCTCCAGCCAAACACTGGAAACTGATACTCCGTGAGACTCCTTCCCCACAGTCCTGCCAAACCAGTCCAGTGCTGACCCCAGAGGCCTCCGCGTACTCTGGTCCCAGGCCTTTCTGTGAGCCGAGAACATCAGCTGCAGTACATCACGACCCACGAACGGGGCTGCCAGAGGATGGGCGGGGAGAGGAACGTGGAGACAACGAAGGGGGACAGGGTGGGTCAGGCTCTCGTAGACTCCGCTAAGATCACCAACCCAGGTGAACTGGGATCAGCATGGACCAAAGGTCCATGGCTCCACGGTAAGGATGAGAGAATCCCCAGGGACCAAATTTAGAAGTGGAATATAAACTGGGACAACTCACTTCCAACACTAGAGCAAGATCCACTTAAGACATGCTCCGGACCAATTGGTGGTGGCGCACACCTTTAATCCCAGCACTGGGGGGGGGGGGGGGGGGGGGCGCTCTGGGGGTGGGGGGGGGGGGGGGGGGGGGGGGAGGGGCGAATCTCTGTGAGTTTGAGGCCAGTGTGGTCTACAGAGCTAGTTCCAGGACTGGCTCCATAGCTACTAAGAAACCCTGTCTCAAAAGAACAAAAACAAAATCAAACAAACAAACAAAAAAGGACACGCTCCGCAAGAGGTCCCCATCATCTAACCCTGTTCTTGCCATAACCAACTTCATTGTAGCTCTCACGAACTTCCAGCCTAGGATTGGGGACCTCCCAGAGACACTGTGACTTGACATTAAGCAAAGGAAGAATTCCATGACTAGATAAGGAAAGATGAGACCTTGCTCTCCTGTGAGTTTCTGGGTGACAGCCAGAAATATCTCTCCATCTCTGACTTTTTGCAGGCCTGGGTAAGGAAGGTCAGTGATCATCAAAAGCAGAGGGCAGATCCAAATGCCCACCAGACCCTGCCTCAAACCCATAAAAGACCAGCAGCATTGCCTTTGTTATGTAAAAGTCTTTACCTAGTCCCAAAATTAAGTTTGAAGGCAACCAAGGAGAGACCTAAGGATCTGAAATCTGAATCACTTTTGTTATATTTCTGGGCACCTAAAGGGGCAGGAACTCAGAAGTGACCTCAACTTGTCACAGAGTCTCCACTCTGGAGGACTTATCAGTGCACTCCAGACAGGAAGCACTACTCAAAGCCCCGTAGAAGACAAAAAGTTGAGGGAACCTGTAGGGCACATGTCAGAGCCTCTACCATACCAAGGGCTTCAACCCTGGGGACCAGATGGCAGAGTCTCTATCATACCAAGAGTTGCATTATGTTTCAGAAAGTACACGTCTGGAAGAAGTGAGGGATAGTTATCATCATGTAGAAAGAGCTCATGGGAAGGCTGGGAGGTAAGGCTTATGGGAGTACTAGGACCTGAGGATTGGATCCTATCTTTGCCATTCATCAGCTACATCATTTTTGACAAGCTTCCATGGTTGAAATTAAGAGGCGATGTTTGAATAATTGTAATATAAGAATGCCACTTGACTGTAAGAAAGGAAGCCATTAAAGGCGGAAATGTGGAACTGTTAGCGATAGATATGTTCCTTATTTGGTGATTGTTTCCAAGGTGTGTGAATTTATCAGAACACAACCTATTACATTTGAGCAGTTAGCAATATACCAGTTGTAAGTCAAGAGAGCTAAGAGGAAACAATACACAAAAAAGTAAAATAATGCCATAAACTCCTTTGTTTTAAAGATAATTTTATTAAAATGTTACATTCTTTTCTCTTAAAAAAAATTAAACCAACAAAGATAGAGCCACCCAGTTTTTGACAAAGATAGCAAAAACATATGGTGGGGGGAAAAGATAGGCTACTCAACAAATAGTGCTGACGAAACTGGATATCCACCTGCAGAAGAATGAAATTAGATCCGTATCTTTCACCCTTGTACAAAAATCAATTCAAAGTGGATCAAAGAACTGAGTCTAAAATCTGAGATGGAAACTGACAAAGGAAGCAGAGGCACGTTCTTCAAGATGCTGGGGTGGGCAAGAGCTTCCTAAGCTCCAACAGCATAGGGTTATTGCAAAGAATCAACACACATGGGGGAGGGGCTACAGGCAATGGATAGTCATAGAGAAAAAGAAACTAACAGCAGAGAAAGTCTTTACCCGCTGAACTTCAGATAGGAGTTAGTATCCAGAATTTGCAAAGAACTGCAAAAATTCAACATGAAGGAAACAAAACTGCCCATCAACAAATGAGCTAATAAAATGAACAGATGGGTCTCAAGAGAAGAAGTATAAGTGGTTAATAACTACCTTAAAAAAAAGTCAACATCCCTGGTCATCAAGAAAACACCATTTATATTATATAATCGTTTAATTAGATATTTTACTTTTTTCTTTTTATTGAAAATAATTATTTCTTGTAATATATTATGGTTAGATATTCATTTTAATTAATAAATCTTCAAAAGTCAATAATAATGCCACACTAGTAAGGCTCAAACAAGATTATCAATATCTAAGTATTTTATAAACTATAAAGCATATTGTATAGGGCTGGAGAGATGGCTCAGTGGTTAAGAGCACTGTCTGCTCTTCCAGAGGTCCTGAGTTCAATTCCCAGCAACCACATGGTGGCTCCAAACCATCTGTAAAGAGATCTGGCTCCCTCCTCTGGTGTGTGGAGGCAGAAAGTTGTATACATAATAAATAAATTTTAAAAAAAGCATATTATATAAAATTGTACATATAATGAGACTTTTAAGATTAAACTTAAGAGCATGCCTGGTAGCCAGAGTGTAGAGTATATGTTGTTCCTTGAGTCACAGAGGCTTGCCTTTGACGTATGTGGGAATCTCATCATGAGGGAAACTACAACTAAACCCACCGAGGTTATAGCCATTCTATATTGTTCCACCCAAGTAAGAGTGAAAAATAAGATGGAAGGCTTATTTGAGCAGTTTGTAAAACATTCCATAGGAATCTGGTAGCTAGAGATAGAATTCCTATCAACAGAGAGAATCCAGAAACCTTAAGCACACTAGAAGAAAGTACAGAGCCTCTTCCAAATCCAAGGAAAACCAGTAGCCTGGGCTTCAGGCGTACATGACCATTCCCAAGCAGAAGATTTGTCATAGGCAAATCTTAAGGGAAAACAAGAGAGGCCTGATGTCTTTTCTCATCTGTCAACAAAAGTGTTTTTGGACAACTGACATCCAGCAAGTGGAATTAGATTTTATAGACTCTAAACAGTCAACAAAGTGGTCACCTTCCTGTCATTCCTACGAGGACTCTGGGAACACAACAGTATCCAGGTGATGGAAAATACATAGATAGTAGGGGACAAAGAGCTAGATACTCAAACGACAAATGACCAGTAATTTCTGGTTGGTCCATGCTAGTTCCGATTGATTCTCCTGCCTCATCGCAACTAATTTAATATTAGAATATTCTCAAAATGGTTCCAGATTGGACAATAAACTGCAAAGCCATCCTGTGGATCACCAGTAAGTGACACTGAGGTAAGCACTATCAAATATTAAGACATTGGTATACTCATTACATTTGTGTCACTGTGCCTACTATGGCGGGGAAGATAAGATGCAGCAGTGAGATTCACAAAAGCAGGAGCACATGGCAGAGTCTGGTTGCATCCTATAGAGGAAGCAGAGGGGAAGAGGAAGAGGGTGGGTAAGGTATAACCTTCAAATAATTGTCCTGGTGACCCCCACTCTTCTTAACAGCCCTCCTTCTCCTCTCAAATCTCACATCTGTTCCATAGCATGTACCTACTCTCATGCCCCTTTCTTCACAAACATTGAAACGTTAAAATCTAGGATCCATTTGTGAGAGAAAGCACATGGTTTTTCTGACCTCCCTTCTTTTGACCAATGTGGAAAATATCCCATTCAGAGAGAGAAGCATCTTCTGGTACTGAAAAGCTAGTCATATAACTCTGGAAGTATTCCCATCCCTAATTTCATAGCAATCCAACCTTGACATGATTCTTAGGTTACGATGCTTTCTTCCCTCATCATATACTTCTATAAAATCTTATTATCACCAACTCTCCCAAAGATGTGTCCCAGTCATCTCTTAGCCATGACTAAGGGATATCTTCACTATTTTCCTATGAGTCAACCATCCACAAATACTTCAATTCAGCAAGTATGTATCAAGTCATAATTGAATGCTCAGAATGGCTTTAAGAGTTCAGGGTATAAGAAAGAAATAAAAGCCATCATGTCATCATCATACACTCTTCACCTCCTTGGAAACCAGATAAATGATAGTGAATGCATAGGTCATGGGACCAGCACCAAGGCTGGGGTGAATGTTGAAAAGAGGGGTGCAGGGTAACTAGGGAATGCTCAACTATCTGTTGTCTTCCCTTTCATCCATCAAGAGCTGCCAGATTTTTCTCTAAATATCTTCTTGTATTTTGGTGTTATTATATTTCGTTTTGTGACTCTGAACTTTTGGTTCTAATTTTTAAAAATGCCATTTTGTTCACTAGTGGCTGATTGGCTGGCTGGCTAGCTGAATGGCTGGTTCTCTTTGACTGACATTTCCAGTACAGCTGAATAGCTACAGGTATAGGTTCACTTAGTGAAAATGAGCATATTCAATCCCCTGGCCACAATTATTGGTGTATAAATATACTTTGTATCAGAACCAAAACCAATAAGATTTGAGAACACACTGGACAAGGTTTCTGAGGAAAGTTTTCTCTTTCTGTCAGATTCCAGGAAAAGCAAGGCACCCACTTCATAGAAAGAAGGCCAGGGCAAGTCAAGGGCTCATTATATGGAAGATGAAGTAGGCTGCACAGAAAGGCTAGAGAGAAATTATCAGAAAGTTAGAGAATGTTTTGGGGGGACACGTACCATTGGAGCTGTCACATAAAGCCCTGTGAGACCTCTAGGCTTGCAGGCTCCCTGGGTGTGTGAGCTTATAGATTCCCTCTGCTACTTATGCCACAGAGAGTTACTTTTACCGAAGTATAGCTGAGGTTTCTTTGAACGGAGGGTCCAGAGACAGTGTTATGAGCAGTTCAGTTATTCTTTGACTACTTTATGATTGGATTTGCATATGCAAAAGGGTTGTGGATAGAATAGAAGCCATAAAGCAGGAGGAGAGAGGACACAGGAATTGGACAGCATGTGGAGACTAGCCTATCTGAAGAGTGTCTGGGGAGCCAGAGGGCATGGGCTGTGACGATTGTACTATCCACTGGGTTTGCTCTACATGAGACTAACAATAGTGATCTCGATGGGTCAGTTTTATACTGTCCCCCATACTCTCTATATCATCAATAAAGAGTAATGAGGGAGCCTCCTGCCAAAGGATCCTTGAGGGAATGCCTGCCTTCCTTCTCCAAGGAGATCAATTTAGGAATGTCTGCCCCTTCTCTAATGTGACCAAAAATGCAAAGATGGACAGCACCTGTCCATCTGTTCTCAGTTTTGTCTAGACTATGATTTAGTTGAATAATGGAACAAGCTTCCTGTGTGACTTGGAGTCAGGCTGTGACCTGCACCTGGTCTCAGGAGACAAGACACTTCTTCAGTCACTAATCCTTCATAACAACAGCCTTGTGGGTAGAAGCTGAGTAGTAGAAACATAAACATATAAAAACTTAAAAACCTTCTAGATATATGGTGGAAGATATATTCAGTGCAAGAACCATTTCTTTAAACCAATCATATTAATAATATTTCTGCTTGAGTCTTGAAGGGGCAAAACTCTCGCTATTCAGCTTCCTGTGGGCCCTTCAAGGAATTCCATGTTTGTTTTTCATGCATACCAAAAGCGCCATACCATCACTCTTAGAAATAGATGGACTTTTAATTGCCACGACAACAGTGGATTACTAACACATACAGAATAATGACAGGGACACCTGCCGCATATGCTTTGGTGTCCTGGGATGTAACACACAAGGAAAAATCCTGGAATACATGATGCTCCACTAAGACCTGGTGCCCCAAGGCTAGGGAGTTCACATTGAAGACCACTGTGACACCTTGCAGATCCATCAGGCCTGGTATAACTGTAGGACCTCACAACTGTCTCATCAGTGCCCTGCCTTATCCCTTATACCAGACTCAGATATGAGTCATTTTAATGTGAAATTTAAATTGATTTATGAATGCAAGCCATTGAAACAGCCAACATGCAGATCTTGAATCTGATATTCCCAAATTGCTCAAGGCATTCAGGAAGAATAGGTCACTATGATGGGAAAAAAAAAATCACAGAATCATTTTGAGGGTCTAGTGACCTGGAGTGCTGTGGGAAAAAACCATTAGCATAGAAAGTTCTAGATGTCAAGCAAGAACTAGGATATAGTAAAGAAACAGACAGAGAAGCCCCACTGAAAACACCATTCTCCTCCTGCTTCCCTTTGACCATGAGGTCACATAATTCTTCAGTATCTTAGCTTCCCTTTGGGTAAAACAGAAAAATACTAATCCAGGCATCATGGTGGCCCTGCAGAGAGCTTGTGGAGATCCTCCGTGATACAAAGGAGGGTGCTTAGCAAGCTGCCTGGCACCTAACATTGCTCAACCGTATGACAGCTAAGTGAATTCAGGGGTGTGTGAAATCTCCAGCATCCTCTCCCTTTTCCCAGAAAATTTTGGCTCCCAGGGCACTTTCCCCTTATATGAGGTGAGAGCCTAGTTTGGAACATGTCCCCTCCGCACAGCCAAAACAGGCTCTTCCACAGCCGTGACCCCGTGCACATACGCTCCAGAGCCTGCCCTGCCTGGACCCACCCATCCCTCCCCTTAGCCTCCGGTCTGGAAGCGAGGGGTCATCAACCACACTAATTAAATCTGCAGATGATAACAAACTGGGCAACGCTGCAAACAGCACCGGAGAGGATGGGGAAATAAATGAGAAGGGACCTGGGGAGTTTAGAAAATATGGGACAGGAAATAACAAAATGAGATTCAATGCAGAAGAATGCAAGCCACTCCAACTGCTGGGAATAAGCAGGAGCGTGGACGATGGACGGGAAGCTGGAGGAGAGGCTGGGATGAGGAGGTCTGGAGTCTGGTGGAAAGCAGGTGGCAAATGAGAGACCAGGAGCCAGGGGTGAGGAAGAAGTGGAGGCTGAGGAGCACGGAGCTGAGAATACGGGCAGGATGCGCAGTGCATAGCTGAGCTCTGCCTAGACCCATCCAAGAGTGTCATTCCGCACTCTCCGAGGCTGGTTCCCAACAGCTCCTTTCAGTCTGTCCTCTGCAGGAAGCCTTTCTGAACTCTTGGAGTGGGTGCTGCCAGCCCAATCACTCACCACTCATCTATGGTAATAGCTGGGGATAAGAGCACCTGCCCATGTCTGACTCTCTGCTCTCCAACTCAAGAACAAAGACTTAGCTCTGTCACTTACTGTGTTCCTCCTCGAATCCAACCTGGCACTAAGCCCAAGGTTGGAAATAAAGGCTGAGGCTGGCGAGATGCTCCAGCAGTTAGAGGGCCCGGTTTTGGTTCCCAGCACCCACAACAGCTGGCTCACAAGTGCCTGTAACTCCAGTTCCCAGGGATCCGATGCCCTCTTCTGTCCTCCACAGGTGCCTACACATAATGGGGCAAATAAATTCATACACAATACAAAAACAAATTAAAAAATAAATTCTTTTTTAATGTAAAAATGGAGATTGACATAATCTGAACATTATCATAACATAACATAGAATTCTTCTCTCCAGCCCCTCATGGATGAAAAGACTATCTGTCGTCTTTATCTCCAGGCCCACGATTCTGGAACGACGCTTTGCACACGTGTGGTATTCCTGAATTAACACATCCCCAAATCAGTACATGTTGTCTATTTGCTCCTCATTTAGACCATAACACCCCCCAGAGGCCACTTAGGGCTCAAGGTCAAAGGTCAAATAGCAGGAGAGCTGTTGGAGAACCAACAGGGCGCTTGCATATATTGCATGGCAGCGAGCCTCCAAGCACAGGGCGGCTTCTCAGAGACTACACTTGTCTCCCCGAGGCACCCGATCCCATCCAGCAGAAAACATTCTCATACATAATCATAATAAAAAGTAGTCAAGAAAATAAGGCTGCCTGATGTTCAGAGGACTTAAAAGGGCTCACTGGCCTTGGGGGTGGAGAATCTAACAGCTGTCTTGGGCCGCTGCTGATGGCTCCTATGTAAGAGTAGGACTCCTTTTGTAGATACTTGAATATCATAGTTCCCAGCAATGTGTTTAAGAGTTAAGCTAAGCAAGATACTAAAAACTTTCTTTAAAACTCAGACTACTTTGGTACTGCAGACAAGAAAAGTAAGTGGGGAGCCAGCAGGGCTGACTAATCCCCCAGATAGAGCCCAAAGGATGAAGATGCTCCTATAGAGAATGTTCCCTGCAGATCAGGAGCACAGTGTCCCCTTTCAAAAGGGCCAAGAAAAAGCCAGCCCGCATCATCTTCATATTTCTTCAGGTACACAGTGCCAAGGGTGTTCACCTCTCCAGGCCAGAAGAGACTGAGGACAGTGTGTGATACAGAACATGTCTGGTGCTATCCATACTTCTCATTCTTGCTGAGGAGCAACGTCCGCCCCCAGGGGACCTGCTGACTGCTTACCCACAACACAGCAGGGCTGAGCTCCGAAGGCTCCCCCACCAAGACCCTAAAGCCTCAGCCATACAGCCTTAAGAGCAAGGCTTGCAGCCATTCTGCTAAACTCATAAAACCTGATGAGCCACAGGGTTCCTGCCTCCAGAGGGGACCCAGGCTGAGTCGGTACGTGGGTCACAGAGACTTTCAGGAATGGCTCAGATTTCCATTTCTCTGCATCTTCTGTACCTGGGAGTCCTTTTATTTGTCTCGTCTTCTGAAACTTAAGATCAAAGATCCTACTTGAGATGAGTATCTCCCCGCTGAGGGAAAAGTGTAACCGTTTCCAACTGTCCCATAGCTGTATGAATTTGTTATTGCAGCATGCATTGTAGGTGGAAGCATGCATTTACATGGGTCAGACAGAGAAAAATGTATATTTTATTTAATAATCGACTTACCATGACTCTATCCTGGTAGGTGATGGTAAACATGTTGATCTAACAGAATAAATACACTGTTTATTCTAGCTTCATTTCTGTGGCTTTTCTAAAGGATCAAGCAAAATCATAACCCCTTAAAGACTTGATCCTGGCCCTGCTCATCACTAAGACCTCAGCACCCAAGAACTCGGTGCCCAGGACAGAACAGACAGGCAGAGCAGTTCACTGAGACAAATGGAACCAATGGAGAGTTTCAGAAAAGTCCCCAGGGTAGAAGAATCCAGGCCTCTGACACACAGCCAATGGAGGCCAGAGGTGGCCCTGAGGAAGCTGAGTCTGTCCTTCCCAGAATCCTTCAGCTGCATGAACGTGGTGAAGACCAAAGGGAAGAGGAAATGGGCCATAGTCTAAACTCTTTGTATTTGACCTGCATACTATAGAATCAAAGAAGCTATCAAAAAACTAGCCCCAAAGTGCCAGTCAATGTTACCAGAACAAGAGAAATGAGGCAGACAATCCATCTCCCTTTCTCTTTTAGCTCCATCTCCATAGATTTACCAAACTGTTTTCATGGCTCTACCCAGGAGCCTCCAGCAGCTTTGGCCTCATTCTGAAGGTTCTGTGTCCCATGCATTCCCTTATCCAAGATGGCATTCCCTTATCCAGGGTCCAGGAGCTCACAATCAACCCAGATCCTTTTGGTAGGGAGCTGCTTACGTGACTAGGGATGATTTTTTTTTCACTCTGGAACAAGGATGCTTTTTTGAGGTCTAGATCTGCAGAATGTCTGAGTTTACCTGGCTCTTCTGCGACAGGGCCTTCAGCAGCGGCACTCCTATTATGGTGAGTAGTGCCCTAACGATGAGGTCCCCGGAATGGAGAGGCAGAAGAAATGAAGGTCCAGGGCCTAACACAATGTTCTGACAGTGCCAAAAAACCCACTGGATTATACACACTGGATTATAAACGTAATTAGAATGGACTTACGATATTCAGATGTCAAGTTTATCATTGTGTACGCATAGATATGCCAAAACACCACGCCATACTTCATAAAGGCGTACAGCTATTATCTGTCAATTAAACTTTGCAAGAAAAGAAATTACAACAATTTTCTTTAAAACCTATGTGACCTAAACCTGAGCATGAACAGTCTTGTCAGGAACACGTTTCCCAAATAGTTCTCTACCCAGAGGAAGAAAAGGCCCACAGGCTTGAGAGGCAGCCTGGGTCGACTCAAAACCAAGACAAAGCAAATGGCTCCAGAACTTGGCTTCATTAGCTTTCTGCTTATGTGACCTTGACAGTGACCCTGAGTTCTGGTTCTTAGATGGGAAAATTATGTCTCTCACAGAACCATTGTGAAGATTCAGTATGGAGAGGAAGGGGCACCCTGCCCCTAGGTGTGGCCTGCATCTTAGCTTCCTGCAGTGATAGTCTAAAATTTACATTGAGGGCTTTTATTTTTTTCAGGATTAGGTAACATGGCCTGGGCAGTACTTCATCCCACTGCAAAGTTCCTATAAATGGCTGACTGCTACCACACTGCTGACAGCGAAGCCAGATAAAAGGGAATGAAAGAAATAAGGGGAAAGGCTGAAGTGCTCCTAGGCTCCACCAGGGGCAGGCAGGATTCCTTTTGCTTGAAAATGCCTAAGATATTCTCTCTGTCTCTGTCTCTGTCTCTCTCTCTCTCTCTCTTTCTCTCCTCTTCTTCCTCCTCCTACTCCTACTCCTTCTCCTCCTCCTCCTCCTCCTCCTTTTTCTTCTTCTTCTTCTTCTTCCCTCGCCCCCACCACCCCACCTTGTGTTCCCAGACTCCCAAAGTTTGACCTCATGCTGTTGTCTTTTGTTGAGCCAGCTAAGCCACTGGCTCAGGGCAACTTTTAGGCTCCAGTGCAGATGACAGGTGAACCCAAGGCTCTCTGAGAAAGCACCGTCCTCTTTGCATTATGTGCCCCCCTGCCATCTGGGTCTTCCCCTTCCCAAGGCATCTGGGCTGACACATCCACCTCCACCGTACTCAGGATGCCCAGGGGAGACGCTGTTCAAAGTTTGGGGAACTCAGGAGAAGTGCGTCCTGCTGGTCAGGGAGGGGCTTCTTGGGAGAGTCCTCCCTGGCTGCTCTTCCACTTCTCCATCAACACGTCAGGACAAATGAGGTGTTTCTGTCAATCACTAAAGACACACAGCCTTCCAGCTGTATCCTCTGGAGCTAATGGGACTTCTTGGGAGACATTCAACACAGAAAGAAGCCCTTTGTTCAGAGGCAGTAAGCTGTTTTGAAGGAAAGGGTCTGCAGGTGGTCATAAGCCTGTGTGAGGAACTGCAGGGTTCAGTGACAGCCTCAGAACACTCCAGAGAGGCCTCCTAGACATAATGGCACCAGTCAGAATTATAGAACAGTAACGTCACTGAGCCCCACCCAATCAACAAGGCCTGTGGAAGCCTGTATCTCTCCAGTATGTATGGGAAGAGGTGGACAGAGACTCCAGTGCTCAGTGCTTTCACACACTCATGGGTCCCTAGTCTAAACAAAGTCCTTAGTACAAATGAAGATGAAGGCACAGGAGGTACCCACACACTGAGAATTTCAAGAAACTTACAGATAGGTGTGGTGGTGCACACCTTTAACACTCAGAGGCAGAGGCAGGTAGATCTCTAATTTCGAGGACAGCATGGTCTACAGAAAGGATTCCAGGACAGCCTGGACTACAGAGAGACCAGGTCAAAAAAAAAGGAAGAGGAAGAAAAGAAGGGGGATGAAGAAGAAAAAGAAAAGGAGGAAGAGGAGAAGGAGGAGAAGGAGAAGGAGAAGGAGAAGGAGAAGGAGAAGGAGAAGAAGAAGAAGAAGAAGAAGAAGAAGAAGAAGAAGAAGAAGAAG
>JABTXL010012322.1:7688637-7716648 GCA_025134845.1 Neodon shergylaensis | reverse complement strand
CCTTCCTTCCTTCCTTCCTTCCTTCCTTCCTTCCTTCCTTCCTTCCTTCCTTCCTTTTCATATAATATATTCTGACCATGGTTTCCCCTCCCTCACCTCCTCCAAGATCTTTCTCATCTCCTGACCCATCCAACTCCAAGTCTTCTCTTTTTCCCTAGAAAACAAATAGGGAAGAAGAAAAAGGAAAAAGGAAGAGGAGGAGGAGGAGGCAAATGGACAAAGAAACACACACACACACTAAGCAAAGGGAACATGTATATATTCAGAGATACACATGGGCATGCATATATTCAAAAATCACAAAAACACAAAATCAGAAAGCATAATAGATACAAGTAAGGTAACAAATGCCCAAACCAAGCATTAAGAGACAAGACATCTCCAAAAATCCGGTTGAGTTTGTGTTGGCCATCTACTGCTGGGTGGGGACCCTCCCTTAAGATGGGGACCCTCCCTTAAGTATACTAAGAGTATCCAGGGAGGCTCCTCGGAGAAGACTAACTTTTCCTTTGTGAGCAGCATCCACTGGAGATAGAATCTGGACTACTTTGGAAAGCCACACTTTCTACACCTTTCAGAGGCGCTGCGTCCACAATGGTAACGCAGACACTGGGAAACAAAGGAATATAGCTAGCACCCAAGCAAAAGTGCCCCTCCTGCTGAGGTCTGTACAGCAAGCAGCGGGAGAAAACCCTGGTCCTAAGGTCCTTCCCGCCAGCATAAGCCCCAGGGCAGCATGCTGAGCCTTCAGAGGGTTCCAGACCCTGTGGACAGAAAACAAACCACACAAAAGTAAAAGAAAGTCAAAAGACAGAGCCACAAACCCATTCTTCACAGCAAGGAGAGGAAGGATGAACCCAGACCCGAGGCAGGCTTGCTACTCAGGGTGCCCAGGGGACTCTAAAGCACACATATTACTTCACACTTGCCAGCCACCCAATGTGGGTTGAGCAATCTGCTTCCGATTTGCTACAGCCATCCCCAGCCTGATCCCAACAAGAAGCACCACATTCTTCTGCTACTATTTCATCTCCCTCTGGTCCTGCCTGACCTGGCCTCATGTCAAATTAATATTCCTATCCTCTGGAAGCCAGACAAACCGTCTTTTAGTGCTGTTAACCTCTCCAGTTGCCCCCAGCTGCCTGGAAGCTTACAGAGCCAGTGGCAGCCACCACCTCTTCCCCAGCCTGAGGCCCGGAAGTGTAAACACTCAGGGTGGCCTGACTCACAGGGAAACTAAGTAGGAAGGAGTGAGACTTTACAAGGTGTCAGAGATTTCGCTAGCTTATGGGCCAGGGTGTCTAGGGTTTGCAAAAGGAGAGCCACTGACTTCCATTATCATGAAAACATGACCCAGGTTAGGTCTGTTGTTCTGGCTTCCTGACTGACATCCAAGGCTGGGCAAAGGGAAGTGCCTGAAAGAATTCAAACCGAAAATGATAATAGCTGATACTGAATGAGCAATTTACTGTATGTCAGACAGTGCACTAGGACCTTTTAGAGTTGTATCTCTAAAGCATTCAATTCCTCAGGGAACACAACAAGAGGACACCATTCTTTGCCCTCCACTTTACAGATGAAAGCAGCCCATGCCCAGACTGTCCCTCTAGCCCAGAGTCTGAGCCTCTAAGGACTGAACAGCACAAACCACCATGCCCTGAGTTCTACAGAAGGCCCCTTAGCACCGTGCCATCTTTCTGGCCCATGGTGGGATGACTTTGAGGACTGAACACGGCTAGAGTTAGGACCGTGAAGAGAGCATATCCATGCCTCCAACTGGACTGCATCACCTGACTTCATCCCTACCTACTCAAGAAACGGAACATTAGTCCGTCCAGGCTAAGCCTGGTCAAAGACAAAGCATGGTTCACCTTCTGTGTCTTTCTGAGCTCTGTGCCACCCTTGTTCTAGGAGAGGGGCTCATGAGAAAACCGCTCCAGGGGAATCAGAAACAGGTCAAGAAGAGTCTAACAGCGTCTTCAGTGACCGCATTGTTGGAAAAGAGGCCTTGGACAGTCTCTCTTGGGCCCTACTCAGCATGCAGATCTAAGCCGCCCTAACCCTCCTGACCACAGAAGAAAAGCAGACCCTCAGACAGATCCATTGCACACTCATGTGCAGAGCGGCATTATCACAACAGCCAAAACGTGGAGGCAAAGCAAGTGTTCACAATGGACGAGTAGATAAACAAAATGTAGTGCAGACATACTGTGGGGTTGTCCATCCACAGAACTGAAGGAAATCCAGCCATGCGCAGCAACACCAATCCACCCTGAGGGCACATGCTAAGTCACAGAAGGATAAACACTGGTGATTTGCTCATATGACAGTCAAAATCACAGAAGCAAAGAATACAATTGTGGTTACCAGGGGTTCGGGGTGGGGACAGACACAGGAAGAGTGGGTTTACGTGTAATGCTTCAGTTCTTTGGGGGGAGTAAGATTTAGTGGTCCACTGTATAACATATGCCAATAGTTAATGCGGCATTACACAGCAGCGTGTTAAGGACAATGGATCTCATGCTGAGTGATCTCACACCAAAGCCAAGTGTTAAAGGAGGTGTCCAGTATGTCGGCTACATCACTGATATCCTACGTGTCCCCAGTCACCTGGTCGTACACATTAAAGTTTTCCTTTTCTTTGTGAACCAGTTATACCCCAAATAAAGTTGTTTCTCCAAAAGCAAATTCTGGCAGAAGAGAAAGCTGTCGGAGGAGAGAAATGGGGTCAGCTGATGGTGATGGATGGGTACTAGGAAAGGGAGATGAAGAAGGACAGAGTACAATGGCATAGACATATGTAAACATCATGATGAAACCCATCACTTTGTATGAAAACTGAGGATAAAATAAAATTTGGACCCATGCTATAATATAAATGACCTTTGAAGACATTAGCTAAGTGAAAAAGAGGGTATACAAAGAAACAGTATCGCTTCTGTGAGTTCCCTAGAGAAGGGAAAGAAAGAAGAATTCCTGTGGAAGGAAGGGTTAGTACTGAGTGGAGACAGAGTTTTAGAAGAAGTGGTGTCTTACTTCAGTGGGGATGCTCTCATTGCCCCTCAATTATACATTTCAAGTGGCTAAGATAGTCAATGCTATGTATATGTCACTATAATTTTAGTTTTTATTTCATACATTTATATTTTTGAGACAGGGTCTTGCTATGTTGCCCATGAGTGCTGAGGACACAGGCCTGTACCACCACACCTGCCTTAGGTTAGAAAAGGTTTATATGGTTATAAAAGATGTTTATAATAAACACTGTGTCT
Source organism: Neodon shergylaensis (assembly GCA_025134845.1). Lineage (NCBI taxonomy): Eukaryota > Metazoa > Chordata > Mammalia > Rodentia > Cricetidae > Neodon > Neodon shergylaensis. Next base: position 7,713,376 of record JABTXL010012322.1, on the reverse strand, counting down.
CTTGGATAGAATAACAGCTAAAACTTAAGTCTTATATTTAAAAAAAAAATAAGCGGAAAGGTAACAGAAATCAGTAAAATCTACAGCAAGTAGACTGGCCTGAACCCAGTAAAATGGGTGGACAGATTTTGCTGTAATACAGATGAGTGAAAATTAAACCTTCCAGCGTTGAATTATTTAAAGAAGTAACCCTGCCCGGCCTGGTAGCACCTTCAGTAAAAATGTATGATTAGAGATCACTCACAAAGAAGCCTGAGACCGACCTGAGGAGCCATAGCTTCGCCCTAGGGAGCTGGTCCCCTTCCATGACCTCAAGTCAAACAGAGCCAACAATAGAAATCATGACACCATGATTTCAGTGTAATGAGGAACCCAGAGAGGTCAAATCTGTAGACAAAGAAAGCAGATACCTGAACCTGTGCTGAGCCCAATGAATAACTTTTGATGCCACCTAAAACATGTCTGGAGAGCCAGCAGGCCATCCAAAAGTCATGCTAATGTCACCATCTTCTGGACATGTGTCACATGAAAAGCCATGGTGTCTGATTCAGGAAGTTATATGGTGGATGCTCAGACTGTCCGTTAGTTCACTCTTGCTTAGGAAATCACTCTCCCTCTGTGCCTCCTCCTATCTGCTTCTTTATTCCAAACTGCCTCAACTCTAAAAAATAAATAAATAAATAAATAAATAAATAAATAAATAAATAAATAAATAAATGTAAAAATAATTTTTTTAAATAGTTGACCTCGTTCAGTGACATAAGAAATCACATTCTAGAAAGAGACTTGCCCAAACATGCTCATGGGGGAAGAAAAAAAAATCCACCATTTTGAGGCAAATTTAAGGCAGTTTTTATTAAATGCTTAATAGTGACCAAGATGGACTTTGGTTGGGACCACTCCATGGAATTTCCCAGTTGAGTGACTCTGAAATACCTGTTGTCAGGGCTTTTATGACAAAACCCAGTGTACTTTCCCATGAGTCTTTGTCATTGTTTTCTTTTTTTTAATTTTTATTTATTTATTAAAGATTTCTGTCTCTTCCCCGCCACCGCCTCCCATTACCCTCCCCCTCCCCCAATCAAGTCCCCCTCCCTCGTCAGCCCAAAGAGTAATCAGGGTTCCCTGCCCTGTGGGAAGTCCAAGGACCACCCACCTCCATCCAGGTCTAGTAAGGTGAGCATCCAAACTGCCTAGGCTCCCACAAAGCCAATAGGTGCAGTAGGATCAAAAACCCATTGCCATTGTTCTTGAGTTCTCAGTAGTCCTCATTGTCCGCTATGTTCAGTGAGTCTGGTTTTATCTCATGCTTTTTCAGACCCAGGCCTGCTGGCCTTGGTGAGTTCTCGATAGAACATCCCCATTGTCTCAGTGTGTGGGTGCACCCCTCGCGGTCCTGAGTTCCTTGCTCGTGCTCTCTCCTTCTGCTCCTGATTTGGACCTTGAGATTTCAGTCCGGTGCTCCAATGTGGGTCTCTGTCTCTGTCTCCTTTCATCACCTGATGAAGGTTAATATTCAGGAGGATGCCTATATGCTTTTCTTTGGGTTCTCCTTCTTATTTAGCTTCTCTAGGATCACTAATTCTAGGCTCAATGTCCTTTATTTATGGCTAGAAACCAAATATGAGTAAGTACATCCCATGTTCTGTCATTGTTTTCAAGAAGGATCACTCCCCGCATCCAGGAAAGTCCCTGGTCCTTAGGCAGGTGGGGCTTACAGGTTTACTTAGGGTGTAGAATTGGCTAGACAAGACCAGAACTCAAACTATAAGTCAACAGTTATCCTGGTTCCTAGGTAGTGAGGATATAAAACTTTAAAGTCATAGTGTTTGAGAAATAAACACTTTCTCAGAGCAAGTTAGTTATTCACTTTTTAATTCTTTGTACAGCTTGTTTTGGTAAAGCAGCCACCAGAGGCTCTTTACCTCCTCCTGGTGGTTGGGAGGACTCATGACAGCTGTACAAATAGTGTAGGTCCTTGGGGTTAAAACTTCAGAAAGCAAAGACAATCAAGCAATGCGCTATGGACAAGCAAGTGCAGATGCACAGGTGGAAAAAAGGACTCACCAGGTCTTCTCTAGTTTATGGCCCCTGGGCTTTAAAATTCCACAGTCTTTTTTTTTCCTACCCAGACTCACATCTTGGGAATAGCAGTCATACCCAGAAGTGATAATTCCCACCAGCTTTACATCCTTGGCAGCATGGAAATTTTCCCCTAGGGGTCTGGGGAAAGCAATGGCAAGGTCTCCTGTGGCCACAGAGCTCATTCCTCTACTGTGACTACCGCTGTGAGATGCCAGCAGTCTAGGGCATTCATCCGATCATGCCCTGCCTTCTATACTTCCACCATTGTCAAAACGAATAGAGCAACAGGGTTCCTCTTTTGCCCAACAGTTTTTGCTTATGATTCATAATTAACACAAAGGAGACATTCAATGTATACGGCTAAAACTTCCTCCATGTGATACAGTAAATGAGAAAACTCAGTGTAGCAGGAGAAAGGACCATTCTAGAGAATGAAAGATTAGGCCAGGCAGTGGTGGCGCTCACCTTTAATCCCAGCACATGGGAGGCAGAGGCAGGTGTATCTCTGAGTTCGAGGCCAGCCTGGTCTACAAGAGCTAGTTCCAGGACAGGCTCTAAAAACAACAGTGAAACCTGTCTCAAAAAAACAAAACGAAACAAAAAAAGAAAGATTAGAAATGCAACAGTGGAAAACAGAATAGCAACCAAGAAAAGAGCAGGAGAATAAGATGCTACCATCACTCCTTGGTCAGGGAGGGGAATCAAACTTGTCCAAAAGGCAAATCAGCAGGCCCTGGAGAGGAGAGACTGTCAATCTTCCCTAGAGGGAAAGCCCCCAGTTGCCACAACCTCAAATTCAGCTGGGGGTTTCAGCAAGATAGTGATGGCCACTGTGATTACCCTTGCGTAAAGAGTCATTAATAGAGAAGAGATCAGCGTCGCTACATTCCAAATCTCAGATGACAGTGACCAGACACCGTCTTGAGAAAGAATTTATTCTTCAAGGCTAAGCCTGACCACAAGAAAAAGGTTCGCTGCCGGTGAGACTGGGAGCACGGTTCCCAGAGTCTGTGGCTTCTGCAGCTATATCAGCAGGGTGTTTAATGCTACAATTTGAAAACAGACACTGGTCTGTCTGCCTGTGCAGACCAAAATGCAGTGTTTGCTGTTCCCATTCACAAAACACTTGCAAAAGGCCCATTGGTAGAGCAGCAGGCATCCTAGTATACACAAAGTAGTACGTCCCCAAGCTGAGGAAGAACTTGCCCCCCACAGAACACAAAGTCAGGTACAACTAACAGAATGTTCTGGTACATAAAAAGGGGAAGTTCTTATGAGAACGACATCTCTGGTGGACACGTCACTCATGACTAGTCCAGGTTAAGATCCAACCTGACTGGCAGGAAGAACAGGAGATGTTACTATCAGCTGACTCGCCCCAAACCTACAAACTCCATTATTTCGAAGAATCCAATGGACAGCAATCTTATACATCATCTCGTTTATGCTCCTTGATGTCTCCTTTGCAGTGGACTTTTAGTAGTACTTTGACTTTTTTATTGTTTATCAAAACTTATATTTTTATTCCTCTTTTTAAACTTATTTCATTTTATTTATGCATATTTCAACCATCATAGTTCTACATTTTCTCTCCTTTTAGAACGTTATCCCCCTTTCCTTTTTCCTTTCTCTTATTTAACATTGCTTTGCATTTTCTTTTCCTGTCTTTGCCCTCTTCTTTCATTTACTTCATTCATTCAAAATTATAAATTTTACTCTAAGTGCTTTTCATCTTTATAACATATTCAATGTGATTTTGCTGTTTTCTGATCTATAATCTTGGTTGGTGCATTAGTTAGCTCAAATTGGTTTTCCATATTTTTCTACATCTTCTTGTAGGTTGGAGTTGTAGCTCTTACATCAGGACGTTGTCTCTTCTCTTGGGAGTAGTAGAGATTGACTCCTCAAGAATTTCTTGCTCAGTGAAATCAGGAGGGACCCAGATCACAGCACAGACGTGGGAGATGTAAAAGACCAAAGCAGCACGGAGCCTCTACAGATCACAGCTCCTCCGCAACCAGCTCTAGATATTGCAGTGGTTGAAATGCTGGACAGAGAATTCAAAATCCATAAAAATGACAAATAACTTCGAGAGGAAACAAATAAGATGACTAAATCAATGTGTGTGGATGGGAAATATTGTCATGTAGGGAAAAAAATGATGGTAGTACAGGTGAGAAACATGGCAAGGAAATTGATATTTGGGGAAAAAATCAAAACAGAAATTTTATAAGTGAAAAAATTTAATCTAAATTTTTTCATCACTAATATAACAATCTAAATCATCACTAATAAGTTAAAGCAGGCAAAAGAAAGATTCAGAGATGAAAGACAAGGTGGAGGAAACAGCACACTCAAACACTAAGAAATGAAAGCAAATCAGTTAGTGGGGTGCTTGTCTAGCAAACAGAAGATCCTGGGTTCAAGCCTCTGCAGAAAACTGGGTTTGGGGAAAAACTATATACAACACCAGCACTAAGGAAGCCAAGGAAGGCAGATCAGAAGCTGTTGGCTATCCTCAGCTCTGAGCTGAAGGTCAGCTGAGCTATGTAAGACCCTGCCTCAAAGACATTTTTATTGAAAATCATAACCATGATTTAACATGGTAAAGAGACCAAAGCTAAGAACTAGAGGACTAAAGGAATAATGGAATAAAAACTAAAACCACAGAAAATAGGTTCAATAAAGTGATAGCCCCCCCCCCAAAAAAAGCCCAAATCTTAGAGGTTGCAGTGGATAGCCAAACACAAGAGGCTCGGGGTTTTGATCCTCCTTCATGTTCTGGCTTTGTGGGAGCCTAGCCAGTTTGGATGTTCACCTTCCTAGACCTGGACGGAGGGGTGAGGACCTTGGACTTTCCACAGGGCAGGGAACCCTGACTGCTCTTTGGACTGGAGAGGGAGGGGGAGAGGAGTGGGAAGAGGGGGAGAGGGGCGGGAGGAGGGGGAGGGAAATGGGAGGCTGGGAGGAGGCGGAAACTTTTTTTTTCTCAATAAAAATTAAAAAAAAAAGAACCCCAAATAGACATGACTAGAGAAGAGCCTCTATATGAAACACCACAATAAAATGCCAAAAGTAACAATCCAGAGGCCAGAGAAGATCGGAGAAGAGCAAAGTCCACTGGATATGATAGAACCATGGTAGTCATAAGACTCACAGAAGCTTCAATTGCCCACACAAGATCAAACCATTCCAACACTGCAGGGACAGGAGCTCCCAAGGAGCTCCCAATGCTATGGCTATCTGAGAAGCCTTAGACCGCTGATGGCTTCTGAAGTAGGGACAGTCAGTTTTCCTTAGCAGTATGGCTCCTGGTAGGTGGACCATGGTCCAGGGGAAGGCCAAATCCAAAATCGGTACATGGAAGGAAATAATAAAGATTAAAGCAAAAATAACAAAACAAACACTAAAAGAATAAAGACTCTGTGAAACAAAGAGCAAGTCCTTTGAAAAAGTAAACAAGATTGTCAGAGAAGATTCAAATTAGTAAAGTGAGATATAAAAAGGGGGACATTATAAGAGATACTAATAAAATTTACAAGCTTACTAAGGAATACTTTGAAAACTGGTATTCTAAAAAGCTGCAAAGTCTCAAGAAAAATGAGTAAATATCTAGGTGCATATGAGTCAAAAAACTGAGGCTAAAGAACCCAAAAATCCTAGTATATTAGCAAGTAAAGAGATTGCTAGAGGAATCAGGTATTCCCAAACAGTGAAGTCTAGGACTAGATGCTTCACTGCTTAGTATGACCAGATGTTTAAAGAACTAATGCCAATGTTCCTGTGTTGTATGAGCTGCAGGGCTGCATTCCGCCACCCGGCTCCCGCCACCGGCTAGCTTTACCCCAAATAACAACACACAAACTGTATTCTTTTAAACACTGCTTGGCCCATTAACTCTAGCCCTTACAGGCTAATTCTCATATCCCGATCAACCCATCTCTAATAATCTGTGTAGCATCAGTCTTACTGGGAAAGATTCATCATGTCTGACCTGGCAGCTTGCTTCATGGCGTCTGCCCGGGAGAGGGGAGCATGGCCTCTGAGCTCACTTCCTCTTCCTCCCAGCATTCTGTTCTGTTTACTCCTCCCACCTATGTTTTAACTTATGAGGCCAAGCAGTTTCTTTATTACTTAACCAATTACCTTCCTCCATCATTCCTGAAACTATTTTATAAAGTGGAAAAGAAGGAATGGTTAAATTCACTATATGAAGCTATTATTACTTTGTCATCAAAAGCAGATAACAATACAATCAAAAATGAAGACTACTGACAGATATCTCTAACAGACTCAAAATCCACAATGGATTACTTATAAACTCAATTCAACAAATTGTTTAAAAGATCGTATACCATGATGTATTGAGATATTAATTACTTTCATTCCAAGGATGCAAAGCCAAAGTAGCCTCTTCAAAGGACTGCAGTAGCTCAGAAAATAATACCTGATTAGAGCTGGAAGTGACAAACAGGACTGCATGAAATTTCAAGCAATTCCAGCACATTCAAATCAATATATGTAAAAAAAATTCAGTTCAAGAATCACATGATCATCCTAAGAGATGGAGAAAAGCCCTTTGGCAAAGCTCAGGGTCCCTTCATCATAAAAGTGCTGAAGAAACTAGGAAGGGACATAACCTCAAGGGAATAGATATTATATATGACAAATCTACATCTAACTTTATACTAACTGAGGGAAAATAAAAAGCACTTCATCTAAAATTAGTAATTAGGTAAAAAAATATATCCATTTTATCTGTTTTTCTTCACCCAGCACTTGAAGACTTAGCCACAGCAACAAGGAAAGAAAAGGAAATGAAAGACAACTATAAAGGAGAAGTCACATTGTCCCTCTTTCATTTATGGTCATACCACTCTGAAGTTACGCAATCTTGTCACGTTATTCCTCTTTCCAAATGATAGAATCTTATACTTGAATTCTAAAGACTGCCCCAGAAAATTCTTAGGCCTGATTAGCACTTTCAACAATGTAACAAAATGCAATATAAATATTGAAAAATCCATACTGTTTCTGTACACCAATAACAAACTTACTAAAAAAAAATAAGCAATTTTGGAAATCCATTCACAGTACCTTTAAAAACAATGCCTAGCAGTAAACCAAACCAAGGAAGGGGCGGGGCTTCTCCTAAGAAACTTCAAAACACTGAGGGAAGATACTACAGAAGATACCAGAAATACCAGAAGACAGAAGCACCCCCATATCCATATTGGACAATCAACACCGTGAAAATAGCACATCACTGAAAGCAGTGCTCAGATTCAGTGCAATCCCTATAAAAAAAAAACTATGGTGAAATTCTTCAAAGAGATAGAAAAATACAATTTTAAAATTCATTTGTAAGCACAAAAGACCCTGAATCACCAAAGCAATCATAAGCCAAAAGCGCGAAGCTGGATGAAACACAATATCTGACTTCAAATTAAACCACAGGGCCATGACAGCAAAACCAGCATGGTATTGGCACAAAGCCAACAAGAAGACCAACAGAATGGAGTGGTAGACCCAGGAATGAAGCCATACAACTCCAGCCACCTGGGATTTACAAAGAAGATTTAACACAGCTTAGAGGAAGGAGCCTCTTGGCCAAACAGTGCTGGGGAAACTGGATGGGGGTAGAACCCAACTCTCCCACTCCGTGGAAGAACCAATTGGTTTATCAAACATTTCAAGCCTAGAAAATTGAGCCTGCCAGGGGAGACACTCCAACACAAAGGGGAGGTTTGTTCAGGAAGGACTCTGGTAGCTCAGCAAATAATAGCTAGAACTGAGAAGCAGAGCTGTATGACATTTCAAAGCTTTTCCACATCAAAGGCAACATTTGGCAGAGTGAATAGGCAGCCTACAGAATGGGAGAAAAGCTTGCTAACTATATATCTGACAAGGGATTAATATCTAGACTCTATAAAAACTCAGAAAGTTAAACTCCAAAGAGAAAAATCCCCCAGCCAATAAATAAACAAATGAATTGAACAGACAGTTCTCAAAAGAACAAAGGTTCAAGTAATGAATTAACACACACACACACACACACACACACACACACACACACACTTGTTCAGCATCCTAATTCATCAGGGTAACACAAGTGAAACTATACAAGATTGCATCTCACTCCTGCCGGAATGGCTGTCATTGGATGACGATAAATGCTGGTGACGGAAAGGAGTCATTACCCGCTGGTGGGGATGCAAGCTTGCACAGCCACTACAGAATTCACTATGGAAGTTACTCAAAAAGCCAAAAGTCAGACTATCATATGACGTATACCATCTCTGATTAAGGTAGCCAAGTAAATCTAAGCCACGCACATCATGGAGATATTTCTGCTCTCATGTTTATTGCTGTGCTCACAAATAGCCAAGACAGGGAACTAGCCTAGAGGTCCACCAACGGATGAGTGGATGAAGAAAATATGGCATTTGGACACAACAAAGGTTTTTCTTTTCAGTCGTAAAGAGGAATGCCATTTTGCCGTCTATAGAGAAATGGGTAGAATTAGAAAAAGCTGGGTTAAAGGAAGCCAGGCTCAGAAGGACAGATGTCACGTGTTTTCTCTCTTATGTAGTATCCAGAATAAAAAAATATAAACTTGGAATAAGAGCGTAGAAAGGGACTATGGTGGGAAAGAGAGGTGTCCACAGGGAAAGGGAAGGGAAGCCAGGGAGGGCGATGGTGAGAGAAAAGAAAAACGTTGCATGTTTCCATCATTCCCAGATTCTACACATAAGGTCTATGCGTCATGAAAACACAAGGGGTGTAAAGCGCAGCGAAGAAAACCATCATCAGGAGGTGAGGGTTTGGGAGTGTGTAATGGGGGTGACGTGAGAAGAACACAGTGATGGATGTCAAGTCTCACTCAGTACCCGTGGCTCCACCCAGCACTTCCCACCCTACCCACCTCTAAACCTCTTTCTCCCAAGACTGGGCATTCCTTCTGCCAATTTGTGGTTTCTATATAACTCAGCCATTTTGACAACATTCTCTGTTGCTCTCTTGGTCTCTTGGCTCACTCTTGGGCTCTTGACTCCTGATTCCTGTCTCCTCTCTCCTCACAAGGCCCGGTTCAGTCTGCTAGCCCAGTTCACTCTAGACCCTTCCAGAAGCCCCTGGATCTTCTCCCCCTCATATCTATAATAAACCTCTCCAACCATGTCTTGGACTAATCATGTCCTCATTTTTCATTCAGTAGACATGTATGTAAATATCATAATGAAATTCATTATTTTACATGCTAACTTAAATAACAATAAAAATTAATATTAAAATGTATTGCTCTTGTTATTATGGTATAACCTGGGATTAAACACTAAAGAGTTATCAGATATCCCAATATGCTTTTCTTTAAAGTAGTCTTTTTTTTTTCTTTTCAGTTTTTTGAGACAGGGTTTCTCTGTGGGACAGTCCTGGCTGTCCTGGAACTCACTCTGTAGACCAGACTGGCCTTGTACTCACAGAGATCCACCTGCTTCTACCTCCCAAGTGCTAGTATTAAAAGCATGCACCACAACCGCCCTGCTAAAGTATTATTCTTAAAGTAGATTTCTCTCTGAGTAAAGCCTCAGCCCTAGCTCTTATTGGCCACGTCATCTAGGGTGTGCTCACAGAATGCTTCATTTCATCTCTTCAACTGCTCAGCCTAGTGTCTCTGTCCAGGGGCTTTCATGCTCGGCTTATTAAAGAACGGGGCAATGGGCATCTGATGTTCTTGAAAGGAAGGAGTTTCACTTACATCCCATCTTGGATGAAGGCGTTTACCCTTTCTCGAAAAGAGTAAATCAGCGGTGCTCGAGATGTGTTTCTGAGACAACAAACATCAGCTCTCAGGGATCTCGAAGGTTCTGAGGAGATCATTGGCAAGAAAGATTTCAAAGTGACCCTATAAGCTTGTTAGTAGGCCACCGCTCTGTAGCTCTGACACCTCCCAACTCCCACGGGGGGAGGGGGGGAAGCACACAAATGTTTTTTAAGGTTTGAACATGTAGTATTTCACTGCCAGGTCCCAATCTAGCCGCTTCAAAGAAGCTGCAGGAGATCCAAAGGGCAGAAGGCTTTCCAAATGAAGCTAATATTCCAACATGTCTCATAGACTCTAGACAAGGCCTGTGGATGGAAGTCACCCGTGTGTGCCTGTGATCCCAGCATTTAGGAGACAGAGTCAGGAAGAGCAGGAGTTCACGTTATCTGCATCTCTATATGGAGTTCAAGACCATAAAGAGCTACAGGAGGCCTTATCTCAGAGAGGGAAATAAACTTTTATATCACACAAAAACCAGATCACTTTCCTGCTGACACACAAAGAGGATTTAAATTGGACCTCTAATTCATGAAATAATACTGAATATGTTCAGGAAAGCATTTAGAACTGCCAAGTGTGCAGAGAACCATTAGATAGCAGTGCTGAAATGGCCAAGATAACGCCGTTAACTGGCAGATGCTTTAGAGGACAAATGATCTTGAAGCACACAGTGCAAACTGTCAGCCGAAAAACACAAGACATAAAAATGAACCAAGAGAAAGTTCCATAACTTAAAACTAAAATGACTCAAAGAATGAAATAAGTCAAAGCTGCCTTTGAGATGGCATATCAGGAAAAGATGTTTGAAGATTAAACAGCCACAATTTTCCAAAGTGATTCTGTGTGTTCTTGAGTTCCAACAAATCTCAAGCATCTTAGGTCTGGAACAGTCCACACCCAGACACATTACAATGAAATTACTGAATACTAAAGACAGAGATAAGAAATGATAAGATAATGATCAGGCTCGAGATAAGGAATGATTTCTGACAAGGAAATGATTGTTTGAATGGCTCCAAGCCTCTCCTCGGAGGCCACAGAGGCCAAGGGGTGGGGTGTGAAGCGTGTGAAATTGCTAAGAGAAACTTGTCAGTGTGCCGAGAAGCAATTGATGGGTGCTCAGCCCTAAAAACGACTTCTCTATTACCCCTCCAAGGCCCATAGAGTGTCACAAAAGAGGGCAAAAAGAATGTAAGAGCTGGGGGTGGGGTGGGGAGTGCCGTGAAATGTGCATGCCCGGACATGACACAGCCCACAGCCGTGCGTTCCTGAACTCACCCACGCTGTGCTTTCCTGCACAAAATTGGGCCCCCCTTCACCATTCCATCACGGAAGGATACAGGAGACCTCATGCCTCTCTGAGGCAAGAGTGACAGTGACAGTTAATAGCAGCCCAGAGAGGAAGCATCTTTTCCTCTATGGTAGAATCACTGGCCATTTCCCCGTGCTCCAGGAGATGATACCCCACCGAGCCAGGTCCATGCGGGCCACCCTAATTAAACCCAGGGGCTACACGGGAAATAAAAATAAAGACTGTAGAAGTAGGAAGGGGACCCGCTGGAAAGACACCCAGCAGTGGAAGTGGAAAGAGGATGAGAGAGGGAAATGGGGGTGAACATGAGCACAAAACACTCGGCACATGTATGGCACCGCCGAACAACAAAAAGAGGAATATTCAAGATAAGAGGACCACCAACCCCAAATTCTATATCCTGTCAAAAGAAAGAAAGAAAGAAAGGAGGGAGGGAGGAGGGAAACTATCAATCATGCAGGAGCTAAGGGAAGTACAGACTCCTCAGGGTAAGCAGCTCATAGAAGGATTGCTGTTCTGAAGGACAGCTGAGGAACATCCTTCACCAAAGGGCGGTGTGCCGATAGGACAGAGGTGGGGGTTAAGGATGAACACAGAAATGGGGACAATAAGAGCAAGGGGAAGCCACATTGCTCCTCTCTTGACTTCTTTACAGTTTGGATAATGGTTGACAGCAAACACCACTTGTTTTTTTTCAGCTTATGTAGCCACAGTGCATGAGACAGCTACAGGAAGTGTCAAGGTGAAGGAGCTGGTGGGATGGGCAAGTGTCTATGCGGTTCAAAATGGCTACGGATCTACTCAAAGGAGATTATGGAAAGTGTGTCTTTTGGGATCCCCTCATAGCACCATACTCTAGGATGGGGGGGGTGCTCCTAAATGAGTTCCCCTTGTGTGATCAGGGTCAAGGGTCAAGGGCCAATGGACTACAAAATATAAAAATAGAATCCTGACTCCTATTTGTCTGTTACACCGTTCCCATCTTGAAGAGACACGGTGAGAAGTGGGGCCTAGAAAGTGTGGAAAGTGATTCTGAACGCAGCATGGGAGATTACAGGGCCTAAGCAATGGCTGAGGAAGTGGCCTGCTGAGTTCAGATGGCAGACAGGTGCCCCTTCCCTTCCCCTGGATTGGGAATCAAGACTATAGAGTAGACATTTGCATTTCTTGATTCCTGAGGATTGCTAAAGCTCCTCATGAGGGGACCTTAAAGAAGACAAATAACAAACTTATTGTTGCGATATTTGAATGATGCCCCTAACACTAAAATGTTATTCATGGGCTTTAACTAAACCCAATGAGACATCTATGGAATTCACATGCAATTCTATTATATGTTGTATGTTTCTTTTGGGGCAACTAGTGATAGACACATTTGGGTCATGTGTATACAGCCATAAGAATTAAGATTTGGGTCAGGCATGGTGTCACACACTGTTAATCCAAGTCTATCTCTGGGTTTTAGGCCAGCCAAGGATAGAGTGAGATCCTGTCTCCAAAGAACAATTGTTTTAATAATAATAAAAATATACAAAGAGAAATTATTATTTGATCTTGGTCATTCTTTAAAAAGAAAAACGGAAAACAGAGGTTATAGCAGACAGAGAGCAAAGCTGCCTCCAGAGTGAGCGCCCTGAAGCCGTGGATCAGAGCCCCCACATCAGAGACTAAGAAAGCAGGCCAGGTTAGTGATGGAGCCTTGATTTCTATAAAATGGATTCAGAATTCAACAGATATTGCCACTTCACAACAACTCTGTTAAGATAAGCCTGGCATGGACTTGGGTGGCCCACAGATGCTTGTCTCCCTTTTCTGCCTCTTCCCTGGGGACACGGGAGGTCCTTAGAGAGGAGTAGCTCTGCATCTGGGAGGAGCTTTGCAGGCCAGGATGCAGACCTCCTTCCTGGAAGACAAGTGTGATTGAAGCTACCCAGCCTCTTGGCTTGGCAGGGAACTCACCATTCACAGGACAGCTAATCCCTCTCTTCACACTGTGCTCAGCTGGCCTATTCACACAGTAGGTGTGGCTCCATGGATGGGGTGTGTGCACTCTTCCAGATCATGGAGGCAAGATAGGAGGGGGTGGACAACAGAGCAACACAAGTGTGTGTGTGTCTGTTTCGGGCTGCAGCTGTGGATTTCCCCAGGTGAATTTTAAAACCAGTCCAAATTCATCAAGTTCTGAAGACCCCTCCGCACCAGCCCTATGCATCGTGCTGAGAGGCCTCTGTGGGTAAGAAGACGGAACTGGGAAGGGACTGGACGCCGGGCTTCTTCCACTGAACCAGTCCCACTGTTACCAAATATCTGGTCCCAGGTCCTCCCTGCAGCATGGACCTCGGTTTCACCATTGTTAGTTCTGAGGGCTGCAGCAGGCTGGACTACGGCACCCAGGGTTGCTTCCTAACTCTGGTTCAGAGTTAAATTGAGGAAAATAGAAGCCATGAAAACCAGAACACCTTGCAGACTGGGCTGTTGGATCAGGCATCTGTTACTAAACTCTCTATCTCCCTGCCCCTCCCCGCCATCCTTACTTGAGATTTTAACTTGCCAAGCCTTACTTAGCACCCATCTATTGGTCAGGAGACCAGCGGAAGCGCTTTTATGAACCCGAGCACATTGCTGAATCTCCGCAGCCTCCATCTGCAAAATAAGATGCGGTTTAAAGAGTCTCCAAGGTCTCTTCCAACTCTGATTTTCTGAGTCATTGGCTTTACAGTGAAACAAAATGGGGGAGGGATCTAAAATAAACTCTCGCTTTTAACAAAAAACTGGGGAGGCCGTCACTCAACCCCTTCATTTGACTTGTAGCCCCTGCCCTCCTAGAAGAGGCAAACGCAATGCCTAAAGCCGTGAGTCTGGAAAGGAAGTAGCCAACACTGCACAGCTCCGCCCCTCTTTGGCACTCATTCACTTCATCTGCTGAGTATTTCATTAGAACTGGCGAGGGTGCTCAGAAGGAGCCAAGGCCAAGGGGGCAGGAAGGAGTCTCCTTGTTCTTGCTCGCTCGCTAGAGAGAGCCAGCAAACCAGCACACAGCTGGGACAGGTCTCTGTCTAGGTCACTCCCCTGCTGGGAGCATTGGATGGCGTTCTGCGTTCATCAGCTCAGACATGTTCCTGGGAGGACTCTTGACTTCGGAGGGGTTGGGCCTCTCAGCAGGGTCACTGGCTGTCCCCATCCTGGCCCCACATGGTGTCCTGGGAAGCCACATTTCCAGGGCTGCATCTGTGGCTGCAGAGGGGACCTGGAGATGTTAGTAAACCCAGGCAGGAAGTAACATTGAGTGGATTCAACCTGGAAAAATGTGGCCATTGCATCTGGGGATAAATAAGCAAAAACACAAATACTCAGGTGGGAGGAGGATGCCTGGAACGGGTTGCAACCGGCCAGCATTTGGACAGGAGCTTGCAATGTGATCCAGTGACAGAGAAATTGCCAGGGGATTTGTGCAAGGAGGTGATACCCCAACGAGAACCAGGAAGGAACAGGGTGGAGCCAGGCAGCTATTTCGGGGCTCCTGGGAGGCTAGCATGGAGACCAAGCTGAGATGACAGAGGAGACACCTTGGACTACAGAGAGCGGAGACCATGGCAACTGTCTGAAGCCTAGCACAGGGTGAGGTGTGGCCGAAAAGACCCTGAGACTTGTCGTGAACATCAGCTGTGACTGTGAAGCTCCAGCAATTGATCTTTTGGTCAACACCACAGGACATGGTAGGTGGAGGAACCCAAATCAACAGAAAACACTCAAGTTCAAGTACTGGGGTCAGTGTGACTTGTCCCAAGTCAGAAACAGAGCCAGAGAAAGGGCTCTGATCTACAATGAGATTCGCTCTTCCCCAGGCCTATAATCTTCCCATTGCTTCATTGCCTGAGACATGAGAGCCTCAAAAGAAAGCTCCTGAGACCAATCTTCACGTACATTAAACCCAGAGGGGCCAATCAACTGCACGCCATCTGCCTGGTGCCTGTGCCACCACATAGTTGCTCTTGAGGGATTTAGGTCAGACCTTAAGAAGAACTTCCTTCTTGAGTTTTGAGATATTGCATGAGTAAGCAAAAGAGACAGCTTAGAAGCTCTCTTCTTTTAAAGGTTCGTTAGGTTAATGTGCTTAGTGTATAAATAGGAGACATCCTCTCGATAGTGGAAGTTAGAGGGGCACCCTGCTTCAAGCGAAAATGAATTTCAAATCCAAGCTTTAAAAGTCAAAAAGATTAGCGTGAGGGTTGATGAGAATATTAGAAATCAGTCACTATAGCAGTAATTCAGTTTAATTTTAAAATAGGTATTCCATGTGGTAAGCTAGACTCTTAGATCAAACAACAGCACGGAGATGGAGGGCTTCTCAGAGGCCCAAGGAACCACAGCAATAGGGACATCTTCCTGGGGATCATCTTGTGGGACAGCTGCCCCTCCCTCCTTTCCTAAAGTTGTCCCAAGATTGGGACGCCAGGTCTGGTGCTTCATCACAAATGTCCTACAAAACAGTCCCCAGGAAGAAGTCCTTATTTCTGTGGATGCTTGGGCCCCTGAGAAGTCCTTCATCTCCGTGCTGTTATTTGATCTAGAAGTCTAGCTTGCCACATGTCAGAGCCTCTCCCTGGCCCACAAGGCACCGCCAGGCCTCTGGTTGAGATCTGACTTAACACAAGGTCATCTCGGCTGCGAAGAACAATGAGAGCACTTGAAGAAATTTCGGATCTAAGATTAAAAAGATGGAAAAGCAGGGAATGCCTGCGTCTCCAGGGTGCCACCTGAGGTGTGGTGATGAGCGTCATCTCATAACACCCTTCATCTCCCCACCCAAGACAGAGCTCTCCCCCATACCAGGTAACAACTTCTTCAAAGCCACGCAACTAGGTTTCTGCAGAAAATCAAAGGAGTCGGGGACACCATGCAATGTATCCGAAGAAAAGTGGGACACCATACAATGTATCTGAAGGAGTGTACAAACACACATCACTCACTCACTGAGCTGGGATGCAGAGTCCATCTGGCATTGAAACCGGGCCTTCCACCAGAACTTCCTCCTTCTAGGAATTTCCACCTGCCCCTACCATTCTCAGTTCCTGTTGTTACAGTGAGACAGGATGAGTAAAAACAGGAAGGGAGAACAGAGAGAGAGAGACAGAAAGAAGACAAGGTCGGCACAGACACTTTGCAATTACCCATATGGGTAGAAGTGTCATGTGGATAAGCCACAGCCTGGAGGGAATTATGCTGTGCACTGGGGGCCAGGAGAGCCTAGCCTAGCCATGTAATTCTGCCTGACTTAGGTTTGGATTAATGTCCGAATTAGCTTCCCTTCCCTGAGCATCCTCACAGCAGGCTGGAATGACCCAGAATGCAAGAGGCAGTGAGCAGATTAGGCCTGGTGTGATTAGCCTCGATGTGGCAGGAACAGCAGGTTTACCTGGTCACCCTGTGTGGTGCAGGGCCATCTCCAGCCTTTTTCTTTCACTGAACCCTGCCATCACAGAAGGTGCTCCCTGTATAACTATGCTCCTCCTCACAGGGCCTGGGAGGCCTCTGCTCTCAAGAGGTGTTTCATCCCACGGGCCACAGAGCTGACACACATCAGGCTCGGAAGTAAGCAGCTTAAGAAGGCCAGGGTGAAGGAAGGAGGGGGCAGTCCCATCTGGAGCCAGGACCATTGCAAGAGGAGCCAGTACAGTGTGATTTCCAGGGCTCTGCCCTGCCTGCTGGCGCTGCTTTGATCACGGTTTTCAGAAGGGTGGCTATAGTCAACCCGGAGAGCCAGAACAAGGGAACAACTATGCTTGAAGAGAAAGAGGAACCCCTGAAGGAGAAAGCGGAGAGTGCCTAGAAGTGCCTTCAGGCTCCACCCTACCCCTCCTGGTGTCCAGAGGCAGAAAGAAGTGGGACAACTAGGGACCTTCTCAGCTCAGTTCTGTTCCCGTGTGCTAGCATCCCACAGTGGCCCCTCTGCGTGACTGTTACCTTCGCAAGGGCTCCAGATGTTCCTGGGCCCCAACCCTCCACAACCCAGGCACTGACTGCACCTTAGGGTCAGCCTAGCCTAGCCTTCCAGGAACCCTGACTACCTTCCACCCTTGCCTTCCGGCTCTAGACCCATCCATTCTTCTCAGGAGTAACCCCGATGCAGATCGAGTCTGACTGTAAGCATGGCCCTAGGTACTTACAGTAGATAGAGAAATCTGCACTGTCCCAAGACCACCACCTCACATTTAGATTTGATAGGAAGGGAGACACAGAGAGAGAGAGAGAGAAGCCAGGAACTGAGCCTCTGTTCTTCACTCCTGGGTCCTTCTAAACACCTAGTACTCTGATTCTGGGAGACAGGATGGCCCTTCCCTATTCTACACACAGAGGGCGGGAGCAGAAGGATGCTACAGCCACCGAGTTCAGGTTCGGGTCCAGATCCTGGGTAGCACAGCTTATGCAAGTCACCAACTCCCTGCTACTTTGGACTAGGGAGCATGCTGTTCAGGGATCACTAGGTCCCCTCAAGTCTTCTGACCACTGCCTCTCCTGAGACAGTTGCGTTCCTTCAGAAGATGGGGAGGGGCTGGAGAGAGGCCTCAGTGGTGAAGAGCACTGGTCGCTCTTCCGGAAGACCCAGATTTGATCCCGTTCCAATCATGGTTGCTCACAAATGTCTGTGACTCCAACCCCAGGGGACCCAAGGTCCTCTTCTGGTCTCTGAGGGCACTGCTTGTACATGTTACACAGACACGCATGCAGGCAGAACACCCATACACACAAAACAGAAGTAAAAATTAAAAATTGCTTTTAAAAAATGAAGATGGAAAAGAAGTTCAACTCGGCTCATATGGTGGAAAAACGCACATGGATCTAAAAGTGCAAAAGTGTGCAAAATGGCTAGTCCTATGTCAAGCCAGAGCCATTGTGAAGAGGGAACCTAACTGAGGAAATACCTCCACTGGGTTGGCCTGTGCACAAGTCTGGGGTGAATTTTCTTGATTAATGCGGGAGAGGCCAGCCCATCGCAGGTGGTGCCATGCCTCGGCTGGTGGTCCTGGGTGCTATAAGAACAGGCTGAGCCAGCCATGAGGAGCAAGCCAGTAAGCAGCCTCCACGGCCTCTACATTAGCTCCTGTCTCCAGGTCCTGCGCTGCGTGAGTTCCTGTCCTGATTTCCATCCATCATGTACTGTGATGTGGAAGTAAACCCATTCCTCCCCACAGCACGGTCAGTGTGGCATCGCACCAGTAGAAACCTTAGCACACTGGGGAAGCCAACTTGGTTCCGTCTTATTAGACTTCACAATTCGTGAAATATTCCCTCGGGAAGCTGTCAGTTACAGATCACAAACACGAGACAGAGCCAGTGTGGTCAAGAACTTGCACAAAGATGCCATGTTAGGGAAGCTGCATGCCAAGGAAGCAGACCCTTCACGCTCTACATCCAGATTTCATCCCAGGGTGACACACTGCTGGGGAAGAGGACACAGGTCACCTCCTGATTTTCTAATCATTCAACAAGCAGTCCATGCTCTCAGGTTATGACCCAGGCCACTCTAGACATGTCTTCCCACCTCCACAGTGCATCCTGGGAACAGTAGATGACAACATGCACATTCGAATCAAACACGGGTAGTGTGCACAGGGAACCAGCAGCAGGTTCACCCAAGCTCTAAGGGTCCCACAGCTTCTGCCCTGAAACCCATGTGAGTTCCTGGGTTTGCACCCAAAAGAGGCAAGAACTCAATAGCACATCCGTCACATCCCTCCCCTCCTGACTGAATATTCCTAAAATGATGCAGAAAGCCATAGGCCCTCCCAAAGCTGTGGGTTAGCTAAGCAAAAGATCCCAGGATGGAAGAGCTCTGAGATTCAGGGACATTATCTCAACCCTAAACTCCTGCAAATCCTTGGTTCCTAAATAGAAACTCAGTGTGGCAGACACAACACCATCAACACATGGTCCAGGCCCAAGTCCTATTGGGTCTAACATAATACAGTAGAATGAATCAGATGAGTCCCCACCCAAGCCAACAGTGCCCCAAGCTCGGTTCACATTCTGTAGACATCAAATGACCCTGGGGTTCCCTGAGAGCCCCCAAGACCACATCGTAAGTCCCCTGAATCTTGTTAAGAGGTCCAAACATTCTGATTTCAGCTGAGCTTCTGGGAAGTTGAAGACAGAAGAAGAGTTCTGTCCTGGTTTGATTTCTATTCTGTGACCAAAGGCAACTTGGGCAGGAAAGGGTTTATTTGGCTTACACTTCCACATCACAATCAGTCACTGAGGGAAGTCAGGGCAGGAGCTCAAGGCACCACATGGAGGCAGAGACCGTAGAGGAATGCTGATCACTGGCTTGCTCCCCTTGACTTGCTCAGCTACCGTTCTCATACAAGCCAGGACCACCTGTCCAGGGGAGGCACTGCCCACAGTGGTATGGGCCATCCACATTAATCATTAATCAAGAAAAAGTCCCCACAGGCTTGCCTAAGGGCCAATCTTGTAGAAGCTACCACTCAGTTGAGGTTCCCTCTTATTAGATGACTCCAGCTGATATACAGTTGACACTCAACCATCAGAGTTCCCCAAAAAGCATCTGTCCTTTTTAGTAGACGCAAATCAGCCCTTCCAGATGCCCCTGCCTTTATTAGCACCATAGCCATCATCTTGGATCTCCTTCTACTTATCATCTGCAGACCAGGAAGGCTGAGGATACGTGGGATGAGTTATAACTTCTGTTGGTGACCTGACTACAAGCAAATGCCTTGTCTCTTTTTGAGACAGGTCACCACTGCACACAAACCTTCTAACCCACACACCCAAAACAAGAGTCAGTCTTCCAAACACAATGCACAGTTGCATGTTCTAGGTTAGGGAAGGTAGGACAGGAAGGGACCTTGGAGACCCACAGGACCCAGTTCTCTTCGGAAAACACTTTACATAGATCATCAAACTCCCTGAATATTTATCCCCAATATTCAAACTAGGAATAGCCTTGCAGATAGATCCAAGGTGCATGCGACATCAACAAAAAGTTGGGTGGCCAACTCTGTGACTTTTTATGCACATTCTTCCACTTTTCTGCCCTCCTCTACTGTAAGAAGAGTTGACAGAAGATACATAAGAAAGAGTAAAAACTGAGAAAGTTACTGTATTGACACAATTGCTCAGTGACTGGGAATGTGTGAAATTAGTAATATACTTACTTCTATTCTCCAGTGTTAATTTCAGTTCGGAACCTTTTCTGCAATACTGGCCTCTAGTTCAAGGGTTGGGGCATGCTAGGCTGACCTACATCCCAGCCCATCAATTTTTATTTCAGTGCAAACTGCCTCAACCCAGGCTATGTAAAATCAGTATTGTCACATGCATAATGTGGGAAATAATGATATAGGACTAATCCTTTCCTGTCCCACATGAAGTCTCAGCTCCAGGAAACCAGTAAGTTAGAGGGAGCAGAACCCAGGAGCAGACAGATGTTCCAGGATGCTCACTCCCTTACTGGGCCCAAACACATCGTGACATTAACCACCTGCCTCCAAAGCACAGCAGCTGCACTAGTGACCAATTCACAGGTCTCCAAAGCCACGCCCCCAAAAGAAGATTTCCTGGGACCTTTCTAAGCCTTTCAGTTCCCAGGCAGAAGCTGCCAGGGGTCCCAGCTGGCCTCCCTTCACACAAGGCAGGCTAGACTCCTGATCGGTGTCCAGGTTTGGGGGAAGGTATTCAAGGGTTTGTCAACTTTTTTGAGACAGGGAAACCCAAGACATACCAGTGAAATACATTTCATTCTTGGACTGTTTGTAAATGGATGATAAAGACAAGACTAAGTTTTTATAAAGGGGATTTTCACGAACAAATAGAAGCTGGGGATATGGTCAAAGCACTTGCCCAATGAGCATGCTGATTTGAGTTCAGATCCTCAGCACCCATGAGAAAGCAGAATGTGGCAGTCCCTATCTGAAATCCTGACACAGGTTAGGCAGAGGCAGGAGAATCCTTGGTGCTCATTGGTCAGTCAGTGTAACCTACTTGATGAGCCCCAGGTCCTGGAGAGAGATGCTGTCTCAAAAGATAAAGTGTGCACTCCCAAGGACTCACACCCAAAGCTGGCCTCCACAGGCACACGTATGCACACACACACACTTACACACCTGCAATCACAGAAATGTGTGCACCCATGCACACACATTTTTAAAGTGTAAATAAATGTGTGAAATTAGTAAGATACTTACTTCTATATCCACACATTAAATAAAACCTACCACCACACCAAAAATATGCCACAACTCAAAAAACATTACATAGAGATGAAAGAAAAAATTTTAAAGATTCCTACCAGGACCAAGATGTGACACAAACCTATGGTCATTCCTATTAGTGACAAAGTCACAGAAACACATAGTAACATAGAGACTTGTCTACAACTTTAACTTTAGTAAAAGCTAACTTTCAGTTAGTGATGTGGTTAGTTTCCTCCATCTGAGTTTCTAGATTCTAAGTCTGAATTCCATTTACAAAACCCACAAAGACAGAGAACTGCTCCCACATCCCGATGGCCCCAGAGGTTATCAGCTATAGCTGACCAACAGTGGCAGGAGAGTACATTAAGAACTGAGGTGTCCCCACCCACTCACAATCTGTCAGTGGAGGTTTACCTATTCTGCTGTGCACAAAACCCACTGCAGTTAAACTCTCTTTGGTGGCTACTCTTTGCTGTCATTGGCATTTAGAATCACCTTGGAGATCAGTGAGGCACATCTGGGGATGTCTATGATCGGACTCCCAGACAGGATTAACTGAGTGGAGAGATACACCCTGGCTGAGGGCAGCTTCATCCCATGGGTCTGAAGTCCAGACATAACAAAGGGAAGGAGGGGAGAGAGCCAGCCTAGTGCCAGCTTGGCCTGTTATCTGCTTCCTGTCTGCCATGAGAAAATATTCTCTGGTACATGCTCCCAACGCCATGATGTTCTTCCCAAGTACATGAGGCCAAACAACCATGGAGTGGACCCTCAGAGATCAGGAACCAATTAATCTTCCTTCCTTTAGGGTATTTCTGTCAGGCTTTTGGACAGAGCGGCAATAAAAGAATGCAGTCTGAATGTGCACAGCCCACACCAGCATCTTGGGGTAACTGCGGGTGAATCCTTCCTGAAGGTTTAGTAAACATTGGAACACAGCTCACTCACATCTGCCTGGATCCCATCAGCTGGGACAGAGGTGGGAAAGGTGGCTTAACCAGGTGGTTTAAGGCAGGCTTAGGAATTCCCACATCACTCTCCCGAGACTAATTCCACATTTTGCTGAGCTTCTGTGTGGCTCTCTCATTAAGTCTACCCCACCTTGAAAGCAGGGACTTTCAAGTCTCATTAGCCTCTTTGTCACCAAGCCCAGGACCCAGTGCTTAGATGGGGCTTCAGAAATGTCACAAATTGAGAAACAAGAGAGGCGGGGTCCAAATACTGAGTCCACCAGCTTCCTGCCTCAGCCGACTTTCTATCTCTGCACAAGCACGGGCAATGACCTTTGGCACAGATGACAAACGGAAAGGGGGCTTCCTTCACAGCACATCTCCCGGAACCCAAAACACCTAGCAACGCCGCAGAAGGAACGATCAGCAGGGAAGAGACCAATTGCTCCCCATCTCTCTCTTCACCACAGAGACAGGGAAATGACCACAGAAAAGAGAAGTGATGTTGGGACACCTGGCAGCCAGCACAACCCATCAATCGGGGGCCCCATCTGTGAACCCCAGTGCCATCAGACCTGGAGCACTAGCAGGATTCCAGCCTGACAGGATGGTAACTTAGCTTCCAGGGAAGCAGGCCAAGCAGTGCAGAAGCTGGAACTCCCTGTCTTGTGTGCTTGCACACATTGTCTGCGGTCTTGATTAACACTTGATTAAGACATTGAGTAGTGTAAGGAACTGCCAGCCACATCCTCTCCTGAGCTCCACAGTTCCTCCTCTCCAATGTGACTGAAAGAAATCACCCCAAATCTTCACGATTGTATCGCTCTATGATCCCATTTCTTCCCGAATAGCATGTGGTAACAGAGAACAAACAAAACACATGGCCGGAAAATTGTGTGCCCCTGGCCAGAGCCTTTCACAAGGGTAAGTGTGATCTGTGCCCTCTGGGATTATAGACTAGTTATGACAAGTTAGAGCCCAGAAGTCTCTTTCCAGCACCTTTGAGAGCTCCAATGGACCACTAGAGGTGCCTGGTGGTGAGTGAGAGGCACAGATTGGGAGACTGGAGAAAGACCTCACCCAGATCGCTCTGTCTGCTCTCCCACAACCCATCGCTCATTCAAATTCTTGACAATATATTGTCTCCACCGTTAGGAGGGTGAAGATCCAAAGACAGGAGAAAGGACTGGGAGTGAGGCTGCTAGGGTGAGCATCAGATGAGAAGACTGAATGCCCAAATTTACCCATTTTTTTATCATAAGGAAATAGACACCTGGCTTGGGTGGGGTGGGGTTTCACCTCCGTCTTTGCTTTCCTCTGGGTTCCTACCCCAATTCTGCCCACTGAGATCTGGTCCCACCTATCCTCTTGTGGCTCTGCTCTCAGCTGTATGGCCTCAGGGGATGGGTGCCAGGTTGTCTTATTGTGTCCCTAAAGAAACCTCAAGGTAGGAAAGAGGCAAGAGAGAAAGAAGCCCAAGACTCCAGCGTGCTGCTCTGGGGTGGGAGTGAGGAGCAGGGGAGATGCTCATACTCCTGAGAGCACAATAGTCACATGACATGAGAGGGGACTAAGCATCCCCCAACCCTGTGTCAGCACCACCTCCCACTGGCCAGGCCTGTCCTGGGAAAACACACCCCACCCTCTCTTGAGGAGGCCAAAGACTGTGTCCTAATGGAGTCAGTCAGGCTCTGAAGACCCTGCTCCCACAGAAGCATTCCACCACCCTCGCTCCACCAGCTGCCTGCTCAGTGGAAGCCTGTGGCATACTGCTACAGGAAGATTCCATGGGTCACTGTCACCCTGGGAAACCAAACTGCAAGACTTTCAGGATTTGAAAATGCCAGCTTTTCCCAGGGAGGAAAAGCAGAGCAATGTCTGGAATCCTAAGAGGAGAGGTTGGCTTGGTGTGAGCTTCGGAAGAGCAAGATGAGCTGCACCAAATCTCACCATCTCTCCTGGAAGGCTATGACCACATCACGAAGGGACAGATAGTCACCTAGGTAGTCTAGTGCTCTGGAGGTCCAAGCTCTGGGGCCTATTACTCCACAGCTATTAATCCATACTACTAATAGAAAGGAGGAACACAGCACCCCTATTTCACTCCTCAAAACCTCAACTCCTGGCCCCTGCAGAGCTCTCTATGGATTCTTAATGGGAGTGGCCCCCACCTACAGGACATTTGTGAAGACTTAGTGCCCAGTCAGAACAACAACGTGCTTCATGGGACCACAGATCCAATTGGGAATTTCCCAAAATCACCCATGTCCAATTCCTTCAAAGAGATGGTGTTTTAATCATCCAGTCATAGAAGAAGAAGAAGAAGAAGAAGAAGAAGAAGAAGAAGAAGAAGAAG
>JABTXL010012322.1:7636902-7682933 GCA_025134845.1 Neodon shergylaensis | reverse complement strand
CCCCGCCACTCACACCTCCCTGATTCTGCACTTCCGCACACCCGTGAGGGAGTCCATGTGCACGGGCACACAAAGGCAAACCAACGCGCAGTCCTCCACAGGCACCACGGCACACCTACACATGTGCCGTTCCTTGCAGAGCCGCATGTGAGCCTGCAGACTCTCTGCTCTCCATCAGCACACACAGGATACTCACTGGTAGGTGTTCGGGATCCATCACAACAGGGCCAATGTCTAATCTCCTCTCCCACCCACAGGAATTCACGAGACACTCCGCTCCTCACAAATCCACATCTTCCCCTTCTGTCTCCTCCCCAGCCACTGGCAAGGACACCCTGCCCGTGACAGAAGCAGGTGACTGACTGCTTTCTCTACCTTCCACTCTAGACTGGAGAGGTAGAGAGAAGAGAGGGAAAGAGAGAGAGCGAGTGAGGCGGAGCAGGCCAGGGACCTGCCTCCCTCCCTCTGGGTGTTTCCTTGTTTATTACTGGTTTGATACCCAGCTGCCTCAGCAGCCACCTGAGAGGTCACCGGGGCAACCAGATGAAATGCCAGGCACTGGAGAGAGGCTCAGAGCCACCACAGCTGAGGAGACGAGTTTCTCAGGCCTGTGGGAACTGAGCCTGGGAGCCTGCAGCCCAACAGGTAGGAATCGTCCGGCTCTCTTCTCCCTTCCAGACCCTTCGCTGAAAAGGATAGCCAGAGTTGCTGCAAAATGGGCCTGGCTTGGAGAAAGGAAAGATAAAAGGGTTCTGCCAAAAACCCAGGGCTTTTCCCATAAGCACACACAAGCCTCACATGACAGGAGGGCCAGGTGGGAAGCTCCCTTGGGATGTCCACCTATACTCACAGAACTGTCGCGGGAACACTCTCTCCAGGAGGCCTGGCTATAGTGTCGGCTAGCACTGGCCCTCTGACCTGCGGCCTGGGGACTTGGCACTCTGAGGTACTGTTTGGGGCCCTGGCCTCCTCTGGCCACTGTCCGTGAACTCAGCCGCCGTGGAGATCCAGGGAGCAGAGGGATATCTGTGAGAAAGAAAGACAAGAGAGGCACCACAAGTTCAGGTGACAGAACTCTCAAGACACGGAATCTAAGGCAGTGAGAGACAGATCCCATGGCTCTGGGGAAATGACCTGGGTTTTTTGAACAGCCTTATCTAACTACATTCATTTTGGTCAATGGGAGTAAAAGTAAATGGTAACTCCCCTACCAAACACTCACACTCACACACATACACACACACACACACACACACACACACACACAGAGAGAGAGAGAGAGAGAGAGAGAGAGAGAGAGAGAGAGAGAGCGGCCACAGCTGTCATCATCTCTCATGTGTGTAACTCCCAGAGGCCATGAGGACTGACCAGTGAGTCTGCAGTCTGGGGCAAGAAGAAAGCCCCAGATGAGCCAGGGTAAACGGAGTTCTTCACAGGGAGACAGGACTGTAGAGTGTCTCCCAGGGCATCTGGGCCACTAGGCGCCCTGGACAGTCCTACACCTGCAAGGAGGGAGCAAGGACAGAGCAACAGTGAACCCGCTAAGGCAGCAGTGTAGCCATGGAGCAGGAAACCATTTCGGTGGCCTTGAGAAGTTCTCACACACCTGTGATTCAAGTCAAGTTCTCAGAGACCTACAGCCCTTTTCTGGCTTCTCTCCAGCAAAGGCCCTGAGCCACCAAAGTCTTAGAGCTCATCAGACACACTCTGCATTCTACTCTCAGCTCGAGGAAACCCCAGACAGCCGGTGCACCTGTGCCTGAACCTGAGCCACCAAAGTCATATAACTGGTCAGACACACCGATCAGTTCCATCATTTCTTCTTCCTTTTTTAAATTTTTTTTTAATTTTTGTTTTTTCGAGATAGGGTTTCTCTGTGTTGCCTTGGCTGCTTGGCTGTCCTGGAGCTCTCTCTGTAGACCAGGCTGGCCTCAGATTCACAGAGATCCACCTGCCTCTGCCTCCCGAGTGCTGGGATAAAGGCGTGTGCCACCACTGTCCAGCAGCTCATCATTTCTTAGCACTGTCACCATGTTAGGCTTGTTTCTTCTACTACCCAAAGGACAGATGTGGAAAGGAGAACAGAAGAACGCATGCCAGACACCGCAAACAGTGATTGGCCTCTGAGTTCACAATAAAAGGTGATAATAAACATTACTGTGCTTTTTTTCATTTTAAGCACCACATGGAGCAGCAACACCTTGTACATTCAGATTTGTCCTAAGTAGTTGCTTAAGGGATGAATAAATGACATTCTGCCAGATTTCTCGAAACACAGTCAAGGCTGAGGGTATAGTTTAGAGGGAGAACATATTCCCACCACTAGGTCAATCACCAACCCTTAGGCATCCAGCTATCTGATGATTTTTTCCAAGGAGTCTAGAACAGGTGGTTATTGGCCTTGAGAAGCATGGCCTCTCAAGATGTTGCTGTGTGCAGAGAAATTTGGTTGCTACCAGCAGGGTTGTTGTGGCCTGAATGTGAAATGTTCCCCACAGGCTCGGATATTTGAACGCTTGGTCTAAAGCTGGTGGTCCAATTTAGGAAGGTCATGGAACCTTCCAGAGGTAGAACCTTCCTGGAGGAAGTGAGTCCTTAGAAGCAAGTCCTGAGGTTTTATAGCCCAGCTTCACTCCCCTCTGCCCTGACTATCAATGTGATGTGACCAGCCAGCCTGGCATTCTTGCTGCCGTGCCTTTCCCAACACCTCCCTTCAGACTCTAAGCCAGGACAGACCTTCCCTTCCTGAAAATGTTTCTCTGGTACTTTGTCATAGAAACCAGGAAAGTAACAAATGCAAGGTAAACATTCATGACATGAATGTAGGTTCATCTGGGTGTTGGCTCTTAACTACTGGAGACCAAAAATCATAAGAAAACAAATAAGGACTCAAACCTAGGTCTCAAAGACTAAGTAACTTCTGAAAATCAGAGGAAACCATGAAGAGCCTCCCCAGAGACAGAACATACATCCTGGTGGTCCAACATGGTCTCTCAGCTCAGGACATTAAGGGGGAGGTTCCATCCTTGGGTGCCATCTTGCCCCAATTTCCATCCTTGATACCTTTCTTTAGCTCTATGCCTCAACTGGCCCAGAGCAGCCTTAGACCAGAAAGATTAACCCAGAGAAAGTCCAGATGCACAGCTTTGAGGTGATGAAGAGGAGACTCATCTGGAGCCACCTGTCCCTGTGAGTTATCTTCCAATATGCCCAAATTGCAGTTGAGAAGCAATCCAAAACAAAGCTTTGGTCAAACCATGTATGGCATCTCCTAGGAAGCCCGGGGCCTCCAGAGCACCCACCAGCCATCTTGGCTGTGTCCTCTGCTTCCTCTGAGCCAAGTTCATCACAACTGCCTGGAGGTTCTGCTTTTGTGGCAATCTCCCAGCCCACATTGATTAGAACGGAGCATGCGGCTCAATGGCCACCACTCTAGAAAGACATAACCAGGCAACAATAGCACAGATCAGGAGTCACAGACCTATCTGCACCATCAGGTGAAGGCTGTGGAGGTCAACACACTTCTAGAGACTCTCTAAGGAGTGTAAAGGTGAAAGAAGAGCCGTGAGAAGTCAAGACCATCACACAGCCTGGGAGATGGCTTTGTCCACTTATCTGGAAACACTCTTTCTCTTTTCTCTTCATTCTCTTGGCTCTTAGCACACTTATCTTAAACATCAGTCAGATCCATGGGCACTGATGCATTTAGGTGCCATGAGGGTAGAAGAGACAGCTCACTCATCTCTGCATCAGTTAGATAGACGTTGTCAAGGGTGGGATCTGGGGCCTCATCACACCTAACTTCCTCCTGGGTGCTATCATCCACTCCTATGAAGGTCATTACCGTCCGTCGCTGACTTGTAAGTTTTACTGTCTACCCTTAGCTTCCTCTAGGCACACATTGCCCTACCTGCTTGGCACCTACACTTGAACGGTTGAGAGCCCCTCAAAGTCAACATGCCCCAAACCAAACTGATGACCTTCTCCCAGCAAGATTCTCTTCCAAGATTAACCAACCTGATTCATGCTTAGGATGTCCTGTACACTCAGAACACAGCCAGAAATCTAGAAATATCTGGAAATCCATCTGCCCTCATACCTCATATCCCATTTGACACCAAACCCGCTGCAGCTGTAAGGGCATGTGATTCAATCATATCCAGAAGACTCTGCTTCACCCCAGTCCTCCAACCTCTAGCTTTTGTAATTTGACCACTCTTTCTTCCATGATGGTCACTGAGCCTTGGCAGGGCAGTCTGGGATAATGTCCCATTTTATGAGGAACCACTCTGCGGATACTCATTCTCAAGGGGATAGTTCTTAAAGACTAAAAAGATCTGCAACAAGCAATGACACTGATGCAACAATAAAAGTCTCCCAATAACAAGCACCTCGGGAATGTTCCTTGCTGGATTTCATGGCATCTGCCAAGAACTAATGCATACATACTTCAAACTACTCCATAACACAAAAAGGGAAGAAGTGCTTCCCGAGTCCTTCTTGAAGCCTGTATTTGCCTTCCGACCTAAACCAGGTGAGGATGAGATGAAAACACAAAATGATAGACCCACTTCTTTGATTAGTATAGATGCAAAAGTCCTCAGTAAAATCCCCACAATCAGAATTCAACAATATACTTTAACAGCCGTGCACCATGGCCAAGACAGTTCAACATGCACAAAAACAATAAATGAAATATAGCATGTATGTAGAATCAGGACAAAAAAAAAACCACATGATTATCTCAGCCACAGAACAAAAGCCTGACAAATCACCCCATCATCATAAAAGTCCTGAGAAACTAACTATAGTTTACACCATTAGTTTATAAAGTTAATTTTTATAGTTATAGTTTAATAGTTTATGTAGCTATAGTTTATACATAACTGAAGAAACTAACATACCTCAACACAAGGGCTCTTTCCAGCCAGCTGACAGCCATTATTATTCTGAATGAGAAAAAAAATAAAATCACTTCCTCTAAAATCAGGAACAGGATAGATGTGCCCTATCTCTACAGTCTTGGTCAATATAGTACTAGAATTGCTAGCCAGAACAATAAAACCAGAGAAGGGAAAGAAGACAGCTGATCCCTGTTTGCAGATGGTCTGACCCTATACTTAGACCCTACAGTCTCCATGAAAACTTTTAAGGCCCAATTTCTTTTAATTTCGGGAAGACAGCAAGATATAAAACCAGAATACAAATACCAATAGCTTTTATACACCAATGAAGAACCTAGAGACAGAGAAATCAGAAAAACAAACCCATTCACCACAGCCTCAAAAAGATCCTGTTATGTAGGGATAAATCTAACCATAGAGTCAAGAAAGTCAAAAACTATAAAATACTGAAGAAAGAAATAGAAGAAGACACTAGAAACTGGAAAGTTCTCGCAAGTTCCTGACTCAGTGGAATTAATATTTGCATAAACAACATGCTACTGAAAGCAGTCTACAAAGTCAATGAAGCCCCCATCTAAATTCAAATGACACTGCAAACTTTGCCCACCTATCCAGCTCCAAATGCCGAAAGCTATGGGCTCCCTAGGCTCCAACCACTATGCACAAACTCCCCCCGCCCCCCCGCCTTCCCTGTTTCTGGTGCTGACAAGTAAGGGCTTCCTCCCAGACCTCAACCGCTCGGTTCAAACTGTTCATGCCCAGCCAGCATCCAGGGCCATCAGTGAAGGGCTCACACTCTGACTATAATCCCAAACTTTCCCATCTGCTCGGCTCCAGCTCTCAAGTCTTCCCACCCTTCTCAGCCAGCTATTCTGGTCTAAGTCTCTGGCATTGCTTGTAGCTCCCCGTATGCCTGCTTAACTAGCTTCCTATGGAGCTTCCCAGAATCAGTAGTAGGGACACTGGCTATCGTCTATCCCACCTGGCAGTCCACGCAGACTGACTTCTTACTCATCTGAAACTACCACATTGTATACTCTGGGCCCAGTCTTGGCTATTTCAGTTCAGTGGCCCCAGAGAAGAGCTCTACCCCTTCTTGTTGAGGACAACTCCAACCTCCAGACTTTGTAAGGCTACAGGTGCCTTCAGTAGAATGGAAGATTTGAAGAGAAAAATAAAGCCTACGGAATTCAGGCCAGGAGAGGCCCATGTCTAAATGACCAAAGAGTAGAGCAAGCTTTCAAAGCCTACTTACACAAGTCCTCAGGTCCTCCTCTCAGCCCTCTCTACTTTGATAAGCCACATTCTATTCAAATATTCCCCTTTCATCACCAGAGAGCTCCCATATCCATTCCTTCATTTAATCCTGACTAAGCTTATTGACACTAAACAGCGCAAGATGACACTCCCATATAGCATAAGTAAGAAGGTATTTTGAAAGCATTGGCGGGTTCATTGGGTGCAGGCCTTAGTCTGAAGGCACAGTCTCTAATGGGGACACAGATGGAGAGTGACACTTTAGAAACACTGGGCGGCAGGGATTCCAAATCAATCCAATCATGTCACATACACACACAGAGCGAGAGACAAACAGACAATATAGCAGGAGTCTTCAAATTTACTGCATAGGATTAGAAGTTGAACAGGCATTCAAACAGTGGCAAAGGATGGGCACTCAAGAAAAGCTCAGGCGGGAGCCATAACAATAAACAAGAACAGGAGACCAGAGACACTGCCAGGAGCAAGGCAAGGGATTCATTGTCAGGAACAGAACAGGAAGTGGGGTCAGCAGGTTCAGGATAGAAGGTGACTCATCAAGGCCCTGGAGCCTCCCAGAGGTGGCAGGAGCAGGCTTTCCTCCCTCCCAGGGGTGTTCGGCTTCTGGGCAACAGGACTTTTCCTCCGAGCATCCCCCTCAGCACCACGTCGTCTCATCACTGACTATGAATGAGTGAAACTTGAACTGCCCTGGGTTTTAAAAGACAACCTCAGCCAGATGCTGCGACACAGGCACCGAGGAGGCCGAGGCAATAAGACTTCCATGACTCCACGGCTCCACGACTCCACAACCAGCCTGGAGAGCACAGTGAGGTCTAGGCAACCCTGAGCTAGACTGTTGTAATAGGAGTGGCGGGCTGTGTTCCCGGCACCTGGCAGCCCACACAGCTAGCTTTACCTGAAATAATTACACAAACTGTATTCTTTTAAACACTGCCTGGCCCATTAGTTCCAGCCTTGTATTGGCTAGCTCTTACATATTGATCTAACCCATTTCTAATAATCTGTATAGTCCACGAGGTGGCTTACCAGGGAAGATCTTAACCTGCGACTGTGTCGGGTGGGAGAATCATGGCGACTGCCTGGCTCGGCTTCTTTCTCCCAGCATTCTGTTCAGCCTTCTCCGCCTACCTAGTTTTCTGTCCTATCAAAGGCCAAGCAGTTTCTTTATTAATTAACCAATGAAAGCAACAGATAGAAAGATGACCCTCCTCCATCACTAGACAACAGGGCTTTATCTCAAAAGGAGACAGGACATCCTTCACCACTGCATCTCAACATCACTGCTTCTGGCAAGAACAGTCAGACCCAGGATATCAGAGGGAGACAGAGCACACTCATCCTCCAAGGCTAAGAACAGGGGTCCACGTAGCAATGGCCCTAAGCATGGTGGCTCCTCTGGGTGATGCAGAGAGACCTGGGTACTTCCACATTTGAGGACCCTCACCCCTGGTCCAACATAGTTCATCTGAGGAGAGTTTTTCAACTTTGGGGTGGTGTAGAAATGTCCACACCCCATCATTCCGACTATCACTGTGGTATTTAGAAAATTACCTGAGATATCAATACTTTGTTATAAAGAAGGCTTTGATATAGGTGGGTTTGCCCATCTGTGTTCAATGTCAGTATTCTGAACATGTTTAAAGGCAGATAGAATATGATTATGGATGGATGGGGAGGGCTGGAACAGGAGGATCAAGAGGAAGCAGGGAGAGAATAGGGGGTAAGGGAGGGAATGCAAGGAAAGAAAGCTAAACATCAGGGCCATTTGAGGGGCGGTTTGGAAACCTGATACAGTAGAAGCTTCCCAATATACATATGAAGATGGTCTAAATGAAATCATAAAATAATGAGGGTAGAGCCCCAACTGGCCATCTCTTGTCACCAAATAAAGCCTTTGATAACAGAGATGGGTTATATCTAATCAAATTGTTGGATGAAGGGGTCCCATGGGAATCCCCAAACAACCCAGGCTGTTGCCAGGACTGTAGGTTGCACTCCACAAACTGACAGCCAGGTCCCATTGCTGAAGACAACACCTTCACAACTCATTGAATATGGGGAAGTTGACCTGGTGCTGACATAAAGCCTTAACCCTACAGGAAGGTATTCTGCATGGTGTCAAAAGAGGAATGTGAACATCAAGTCAACCACAAGCTCTTTGATTTACAATGATGTCCTGCCTATAAAAAAAATATGCCACGGCAATGGTGGCACAAGCATGGTGGGAGTAACCAACCAATATCTGATTTGATGTGAGGCCCACTCCATGAGATGGAACCCACACCCATCAAGTTTGGATGACCAAGAACCAGAGAACTAGGGTCAAATCAAATACTACTGTTCTAAAAAACAAACCAAAACCAAAAGAGTAGCAACAAACTGTCTCCTAATGGCATTCTGCTGTGTGCACAGATCAGTGCCTTGCCCAACCATCTCAGAGAATCTTTTTCCTGTAGCAGATGGGAACAAACACAGAGACTCAGAACTAGACATTATGCAGAGAATGAGAGACTTTGGAACACTCAGCCCAAAATGGAATATCTCTATCAAATCCTTCCCCTCATGGCTGAAGGAACCTCAAAGAAGAGGAGGCAGAAAAAAATATAAGAGTCAATAGGGATGGAGGACACTGAGGAAACAAGACCCTCTAACTCAATATGAGCGAAACTCCTGTGAACTCAGAGACTGAAGCAGCATGCCCAGGGCCTGCATGGGTCTGCACCAGGTCCTCTGCATATACACTGTGGCTTCCAGTTTAGTGTTTCTATGGGATTCCGGAGTGTGTGACCGAGTGGATCTCTGATTCTTGTAACTTCTCTTGGGCTCTTTTCCTTCTGTTTGTTTGTCTTGTCCAACTCCCTTGTGATAGTTTTTAATCTTATTGTATTTTATTTTGTTATATTTTACTGTTATTCCTTAAAATCCTATTTGTTTTCTGAGAGACAAGAAAGGGAATGAATCTGGATGGGAGGGGAGAGGAGGAGGAGGAACCGGGAAAAGGAAAGGGAGGGGAACCCATAATCAGGATTTATTACGAGAAAAAAAACCTATTTTCAGCCGGGCGGTGGTGGCGCACGCCTTTAATCCCAGCACTCGGGAGGCAGAGGCAGGCGGATCTCTGTGAGTTCGAGACCAGCCTGGTCTACAGAGCTAGTTCCAGGACAGGCTCCAAGGCCACAGAGAAACCCTGTCTCGAAAAACAAAAAACAAACAAACAAAAAAAAAACCTATTTTCAATAAAAGGAAAAATACGGTAGTCTGAATGAGATGTATTAAATACATACAGTTTTTTCCAGATGGGTTTGCTAGGATGTGACAGTCATGAGTCAGGGGACATCTCTATCCCAGAATACTGTCCATTTGGTAGTCTTCATCATTGACCTGCTGAGATCTCCAGAATGAACTTGAGGCATCAATTTACATCTGGGCCCAATTGTCTTGCTGATTACCCCACACCTTGCCCTATATGTCTTGAAGAACCTCCCACAGCTCCAATGAGACCACACTAAGCAAGTCCTGCCACACAAGAAAAGCTTTTTACAAATCTCCTCCTTAGCCCTTGGCTCAAATACAAATCAACACCCGGTTCCTGATGACAACATTGCCACAGTTAGCATCTTTGCCTAGTACCAGCATAAGTGCTAACCTTATGTACAGACCTCCCTGCCACTGATCTTACCTCCCTCCGTGTTGTGATTTGAATTTAAAAGGCATTTGAACACTTGGTTTTCAGGTGGTGGCATTATTTGGAAAGATTAGAAACTTTAAGGTTTTCATCAGAGAAATGCAAATCAAAACAACTCTGAGATTCCATCTTACACCTGTAAGAATGGCCAAGAACAAAAACACTAATGACAACTTATGCTGGAGAAGATGTGGGGCAAAGAAATCACTCCTCCATTGCTGGTGGGAGTGCAAGCTGGTACAGCCCCTTTGGATATCAGTATGGCAATTTCTCAGAAAATTAAGAAACAACCTTCCTCAAGACCTAGCAATACCACTTTTGGATATATATCCAAAGGATGCTCAGTCATGACACAAGGACATGCGCTCAACTATGTCCATAGCAGCATTGTTTGTCATAGCCAGAACCTGGAAACAACCTAAATGCCCCTCGACCAAAAAATAGATAAGGAAAATGTGGTACATTTACACAATGGAGTACTACACAGCAGAAAAAAATGACATCTTGAAATCTGCAGGCAAATGGATGGAGCTAGAAAACATCATATTGAGTGAGGTAACCCAGACCCAGAAAGACAAATATCATATGTATTCCTCCATAAGTGGCTTTAGTCATAAAGCAAAGAAAACTAACCTATAATTCACAATCCTAGAGAATCTAGACAACAATGAGGACCCTAAGAGAGACTTACAAGGATCTAATCTACATAAGAAGTAGAA
This sequence comes from Neodon shergylaensis, assembly GCA_025134845.1. Lineage (NCBI taxonomy): Eukaryota > Metazoa > Chordata > Mammalia > Rodentia > Cricetidae > Neodon > Neodon shergylaensis. Next base: position 7,672,344 of record JABTXL010012322.1, on the reverse strand, counting down.
AAAGACAAGGTCTCCTGAGTAAATTGGGAGCATGGGGACAATGGAAGAGAGTAGAAGGGAGGGGAGTGGAGAAAAATATATCACTCAATAAAAACAATAAAAAAAGAAAAAGAAAACATAAAGTTGTATGGGTAAGGAGATAGGAATTTCTGGGTGGAGTTGGGGGAGGAGAAAGAATATGATCAAAATTTATTGTGTAACAAGTCTTCTAAATAAAAAAAAGTGGTTTACAAAAAAGAGTTGGGGCTTTGGCTTTATTTTAAAAAATGGGTCACATGGGGGTGGACATTGAGAGTTAAACCCAGCCTCACTCTGACCTAAGTGTTCTGTCTCCTCTCCTCCTCCTCCTCCTTCCTTCCCATCCCTCCTCTTCTTCCCCCCTTCTCCTTCTTCCTTTTCTTCCTCCTTCCTCTTCTTTCTCTCCTTTCCCTCTCCCTCCCTCCCTTTCTTCCTTCTTTTTCCTCCCTCCATCTCTCCCTCCTTCCTGGTGATGCCATGTAGCCAGCACAACTCTACACTCCAACCACCACAGAGACTCCAATGAATGGAGTCACCACCCACAATGCCTTTCCACAATAGTGGACTGTATCCCCCAAACCACGTGCCCACCTAAGTCTTTCCTCCATTGAGTTGCTTCCTGCCAGGTACAGGGAAACAGCAATGGGAAAAGGAACTAACACACAAGCTCTCCTCCTTGGCACACTTACATGGCTCAGGCTGCCATTTGAAGCGCCTGCACCATGTCAATCCCATCAGCCAGTTTTCTACTCTTGTGAGGAGGAAAAACAAGCTGTCTGGTCTGTTCGCACAGGGTTTTTCATGATGCGCTCCACACCCTCCATCACGTCATTAGCATACCTGGCTGTCCCCTGGAAGGGCAAGGCTATCACGTACAATCTCCTATGTCTCTGTTCTTTCATTCCAGAGCCATTTCACTTGCTGTGCATTGTGGGACTTTTGAGATTGTAAACCTGAACCTAACACAGTCCATCCCAACAAGCCCTGGGTTCTCACAGGGAAGGAAGATGTCCAACAAAGGAAGGCCAAGGCCCTCCACTCTGCCTAGAGGTGTCAGGAGAGACCCCAGAGAACATGACTTTTTTTCCTAAGAACTGTCTCACTATGTAGCACTGGCTGTCCTAACTCACAAATCTCCTGCCTCTACCCCCTCAATGCTGGGATGGCAAACATGAAACTCATCTGGAGAAGAGGAATAGGCATCTGCAGTGGGCAAGGGAGAAGAGATTCCAAGAAGGCGGCAGTCCTTTGGTCCTGAGCAGCCATCACTGGGGCTCTAGGAGTGAGGACTGCCACCTCTGCCTGCTTCTTTCCCACCCACAGTGCCGGCTGCCGGCTGTGCTCACTGTGAAGTACAGACAGGACCTTTAGAGATATTAAAGCCAACATTTTTAATGTCCTGGAAGGCCTTTTATCATCTTTTATATTCTCCCCAACTTTCCCAAGACTTTCTCCTGCTTGACCATGTCCATGAGTATTCTTGCATTCTGTCTGTCTGTCTGTCTGTCTGTGTCTCTGTGTGTGTGTCTGTGTGTGTGTGTGTGTGTGCAGGTGTGCATCTGCATGTGTGTGTGTTCTGAATAAAATTCCTGCAGTTCCCATGGGATAAACTGCTTTTTCTCTTCTTTGGTCTTTGGTATTGCCTTTCTTTGGTTCTGAACACCTCTCTCCAACTCTATAACCATCGCCAGATCCTACTGTTGGTATTCAAGGTTATAATTTATAGTAATATAGTAGGATTTTAAGCAGAGGAGCAACATACCATACTTAGAATTTTATTCTAAAGACCACACTGGCTATAGTGAGCATAAATGGGGTGTCTGGAAGAATGGGAGATGGGGGATGGGCAGGCAGGGAGATCCTCAACACCTTACCGCTACAAATGACCTTCATAAATGGGGAGACCTTTTGTTATATGGGTCACGGTGTAACTATAATATCTCCATTGTCTTGAGACTTACCAAGCAACTGAGTATTCTCTTTCCTAACACCTCCATCAAAAATAAACACTCCTGTTCTAGTTAGTTATCCAGGTACCTGCTGGAACCGATACCTGTGATAAATCAACTGAGAAAGAGGAAAAATTTCTTTTAGACCGTGGTTTGGAGGTTTCAGCCCTTGGTAGGTTGTTGCTGCTGCTTTGGGGCCTATAACAAGATAACTCATATTGGTACAAGTATTTGGTGAAGGACGCTGTTCACCTCATAGCAGATCAGAAAGCCATAAAAGTTGAGGCACTTGGGTTCTGATATCCCCTTCAAACACATGGTCTTAAATACCCAGCCACTGCCTTCCACTTCTGCCATGTCTGAAGTTTCCCCCATATCTGCATAGGTTGACAAGTGCAGGATCAAACCTTCAGCATATAGGTCTTTGAGGAACATAGAAGATCTAAACTGTAGCAATTAGCCAAATTCATTCCAAACCTGAGCTCACTGGCAGGGCCAGGCACCTTGTTTATATCAACTCATCTAACCTTCTGATAACCTTATGAAGAACATGCTGTCTCTGTCATGTACTCACTCAATGACAAAATTCATAGTTCAGAACTCAGACAGGTGGACCAAATGAAGCTTACTCATTGCTAACCCATCCTTTACTCTGGCTCAGAGCATGACTGATCAGATTAAAGTGTACATGCCCTCCTTTGTCTGCCATGAGAAAACAGCCTGTCTAGAACATAATTGGTCAAAACTGTTCTACTGGCTTATTAAGTAAGCCTGTTTTGCAACAAGTTCACTCTGTTTGACATGAAAGAACGTGATGATGCATCATGAACAATGAGCAAACGTAACTTCCCCACCTTGTCATGCGCGCACTCACGTGTGTGCGCGTACACACCCACACACACACACACACACACACACACCACTTTGATTGGTTCATCTCTTCTGTGACTTCTCTCAACGTCCCTCATGCCCCTCCACCACCCACAACATCTCCCATATCTGACCACCTCTTTCTTTTGGGTGTATCTACAACTTGCCCTAACACAGTGAAGATGAATATTCAGAACTAGCGATCAAGGTTTGAACATTAAAACTTAAGACAGATTTGTATTTCACTGATGACCAAAGATCCTGGGAATCTCTTCACAGGATGCTGGTCATGTGTGCATCTTGTTTGGAGAAATACAGATTCTTTGTTTACTTAAAAATCAGGTTGCTATCTTGGTTGTATAATTGTAAGAATTATTTACATATTCTGGAAACAGGCTTCCTATCTGGTCAATGACTTGCAAATATTTGCTCCATTATATGGGTTGTCTTTTCACTTCTTGATGGCCTCCCAAGGCATGATTTGGTTTTCGCGTGCAGAATATGTGTGAGAGAAAAAGAGCAAGAGTAAAACTGAGAGTGAGAGACAGATGGGGAAGAGGGGAGAGAACAGAATGAATGCATGCCACGTGGCTCTCCGGAGGTCAGAGGACAACCTTGGTGTCCGTTTCACTTTCTAGTTTCTACACGGTCTCTCTTACTGTTCAGGGCTGCACATACCAAGGTAGCCACGCTGCTAGTGTGCAAGGACTCAGGTAGCCACGCTGCTAGTGTGCAAGGACTCAGGTAGCCAAGCTGCTAGTGTGCAAGGACTCAGGAAGTCACGTTGCTAGTGTGCAAGGACTCTCCTTTCATCTTCCCATCACGGAACACTGGGATCACAGACACTTACACTACTGGGTCCAACAGTTTTTCACATAAATTCTGGGAATCTGAACTCAGTCATGGAACCTATAAAACAAGCACTTTTCCCACTGAGCTCCTTTACTCAAATTTTCAGTATTTTATCGACCCCCTCGTTGTGAGTCTACTATGTACCAGAAGCTCAGTATTCACACCGTCTCTGAGGGCTTCTTCCTGTCTATACTATGTAAACGTGTAAAGAGGGTTCTTACATTTATCACTCTGGGAGAATTTGGGGATGGCATTATTGGACAAGACTGAAATATGGGCGCTTGGTATGGGTAGGTTACTACATTAATAAGTGGAATTATTTTATTATTATCCATACTGGTGGCAAATAACTGACACTATGCATATAAGTATGCATATAAGGTACGGGCTGCTCAGCTAACTGAAATATTACAAACCACAAAAAATGAAGTCATGTGGAAAGTATAACAATGTTCACTTCTCGCAAAGTGACAACCCAGGGTTGGTGGCGAGGGTGGTAGATGGCTCTTTTCCAGGTAGTTCTCTGGAGACCCTGGGTAATAGAGGCTCAGCCAGCTTCTCTCTGTCTTCCCTATGACAAGGAGACACTGAAGGAGTGTGGAGGAGCTGGCCGGGAAGGTGTCTATGGGTCAGACCTAGAAGTAGTGCGCATCACCCTTCATGTCCCGATGCCTAGAGTTCAGACTCATGGCCACACCTAACTGCAAAGGAGACTGTGAAATGCAGAGGAGCCCCATGCTCAGGAGGAAGAGCACATGTAGCATGGCCTCTGAGGAGTAGCAGCATTATTGCAATAGGGGCCTACAAGAAAGGGCAAGTTTGGTATGGCATGGTCACGTTTACTGTGTATATTCACATTACAGATTCACACGTTTGTCTCCCAGGGGAAGGCATGAGATGCTCAAATTTCAGCACTCAGGACAAAGGAGAGTGTAGTGCAATACATTCCCCTCCAAAAGTGATGTATATACAGGACTCTGAGACAGCAGCTGGCTGCTTGAGACTCTGTGGCTCTTTGAGACTCCACACGGAATGTCATACAGCTATACTGCCAATATTGAGGAAGGGACTTGTTTTCCTCTTTATTACAGCAGGTGACCATGCATCCAGTTCATACAGCAAGTGTATCAAGTCGTTTGGGCACAAATTGCCTATGTTTTGTGACATCAAGCATCTGGATTTTTCGGGGGAGTGTAGAACCTATTCCCAGCACTATGACAAAATCTCTAACATATGTTCTAGAAGTGAAGGAGCCAAACTAAAGCCATACACATAAAAGGGCCTAATGCTACTTGTGGCACACACCACTTCTGTAGTCCTGGAGCCAAATGTGCTCATGGTTTGCCAGGTGTGATAACTTTTCCTTCATTTCTAGTGAGTGACAGGCTTCTCTTGCTCCTGGACTCCTGTAAAACCATGTAGTACACTATCTGTGAGAATGATGAAACTACAAAATATGAACAATGACAAATATTTCTGAGTTGGCACAGAAATTGGCACCCCCTTAAATGGCTAGCAAGAATATACAATTTTCCAAAGCACAGCCGCTTTGCAAAATACTTTGAGATTCCTTGAAAAAAGTTCAGCAGCATTGTCATGTGACCTGATGATTCTTCTCCCTCCCAAGTGTATACTCCTTAGGGAGGAAAACTGACAGGTGCCTGAGAGGTCAAAGAAGCATCCCTCCTAGCAGTCAGACAGCAGAAACCAAACGTCAATCAGCTAACACATGGAGTAAGACTGTATTACAGGCTTACAAGGGGATATCGCTGAGCCATAGAAAAGAATGGAGTATTGAGTCATGCCAGAAGGGAGCTGAACCTTAAAAGCATTGTGCTAAGTGAAAGCATCTCCAGACACCAAATGTCACACAGCATAAAGTTCCATTTGTGATAAAAATCCAGGAAAAGCAATTCTAGCCGGGCGGTGGTGGCGCACACCTTTAATCCCAGCACTCGGGAGGCAGAGGCAGGCGGATCTCTGTGAGTTCGAGGCCAGCCTGGTCTACAAGAGCTAGTTCCAGGACAGGCACCAAAAACTTCAGAGAAACCCTGTCTCGAAAATCTAAAAAAAAAAAAAAAGAAAAGAAAAGAAAAGCAATTCTATAGGACAAAGTTAGATTACTGCTTTCCAGGGACCAGAGGGAGGCGGGAAAGGTGTGTGACTATCATGGAGCATGGAGTGGATTGTGCAATTCTGTGAACATAGTCAAACAAACCCACTGGATAGATAGGTTTTATGGTATGTAAATTATATATGAATAAAGTTGTGGCTTTTTACAAGTAGAAGTCCTAGAGCTGAAAATTACAATAACTAACAAGAAAAGTGTATGGGATGAGCATAAGAGAAAACTGAGAAATAGAGTAAAATGGTCAGTAAAGTTTTAAAAAAACAGATCAATGAAAGTAATCTAGAGAGCAGAGAACTCAGGTTGGAAAGCACTTGCTCAGCCTCAAGGACTACTGGCACAGCATTCAACAGCCCAGCAAACATATGGTTAGAGTCCCAGAGGAAGAGAAAGAAAGGGACACAAAAAAATGCCGCAGAACTATTGACTGAGTCACCAGTAACTTCTAGCTCTCAGGATTTCAGCAAACTCAGCTGAAAAAGCACAGCTACATGCAGCACGGCCAGACTGCTGAAAAGTAGACACAAGCCTTCTATAGCCCACCAGGCTAGAAAGAGGCTCCACCCGAATGAAACTAGCATAGGAACTAAGGCTAGCTTCTTGTCCAAACACTAGAGATCATTCCGGGAAGTCCTGGAGTAGGAACAACAAAAGGTCCACCCGTATTATACAAACGAAATAGCCTTTAAAACAGAGGATGAAATGAAGACACGTTTCAGCAAACCACAAGCTGAAAGAGTCTGTCACTGGGAGAGTGACCCCCCGGGAGGTACTAAGGATGGTCTCGAGGCTGAGGGGAAAGGTCAACAACTGGTAACCAGGATGAAAGCAATCAGCTGGGTGCCGTGGCACATGCCAGTGCTGTGGCACATGCTTGATAAATCCCTGCACTGATGGCACTGATGAAGATCGAAGACAATGCAAGTTTGACAACAGCCTGGGCTACACAGAGAGTTTCAATAGTGAGACACTATCTCAAACAAGGCGTCTTAAGTGGAGTTTCCTATACGCTGTACTTCCTTTCCAGTTAGAGATTTAACCAATTGATCCATTATCACATAAACTTAATGGCTTGCAATCAGCTACTTTAAAAAATGTAACAGAGAGAGGCTGGAGAGATGGCTCAGCAGTTAAGAGCACTGGCTGCTCTCCCAGAGGACCCAAGTTCAATTCCCAGCCCTTACATGGTGGATCATAACCATTTGCAACTCCAGTTTCAGGGGATCTGATGACCCACTGGCCTCCAGACTGTAGGCGTGCATGTGGTACACAGACATGCATGCAGACAAAGCACCCATACACATAAATAAAATACGTTTTATATGTAACAGAGAAGACTGACCCACATATGAATAAAACAGAAACATCTTCTATTTTAAATGATCAGAAGCCCCACAATAACTATCTATGGATAAATAATATTCTTTAAAACCTACTAATGGGTGTTAGGTATTTAGCTCAGCAATGGAGCTTAGCCAAACCAAGGCTCTCGGTTTGGTCCCCAGCACTGATAAATAGAATAAGATCTATTACTAAAACTATTGTTCTTTATGTTGGGCCACATCTTAGATAGTATCAATATGAATTGCCTTGAGGAAGTCTCTTGCTGTGCTCGCTACACTGGCCTGGAATTCATGGTTCCCTTGCCCCAGCCTCCTGAGTGCTGGGATTACAGGCATATGCCATCACACCCAGCTTGCAACACTCATTTTAAAATTTAATGCTGGTGAGCGAGTCTCCTTTTATAGACAGTGAGAGCCACGAGACTTATTTCCTTTTCTGACCTGTCAGAAAGTTCATAAATTTTTCCCAATGAAGGTAGCTATTCTTAGTCTAGCTAAGTGTATATCCCTAGCCTGCTCGGTCTTGAGCCCACGATGATCCCAGGTTGGAAGCAGGGTGGGGACACAGCCTTCCCTGCAATGTGACCACGACATTTAACTAACCCCTTGCAAAATTAATACCTCCTTCAGCAGCCCCGTTTTCAGCCACATTTCCCATTCTCAATTACTGGCATCCACACTTCCTCCTAATGACTTCCTTTAAATAGAACAAACGCAATAAGGTGAGTTGGTGGGGAAATATGTGGTCCAAGGTCAGATCCGAGTTTTAATTGTGGCTTCATCCTTCGATGACCGAGGTTGGTGAGCACGTGATCACAGGCATGGCCTTTAGCATCTCTGAACATCGGGTTTTCCTTCCATGAAAAGGTTGAGGACTGACCCCCAGAGTGATCATGCCAATCATCTGCTAGTGCCAGGTACATAAAGATGCTTGATTAAGAACAGTCTTGCTTTCCCTTTGGATATCAAGAGTCTTTGGCCTGAGCTATAGGACACATGGCCAACCTTTCCCACTGGCTTCCTGATCACACTGCCTTAGCCACTGGCTGCCCCAACAATTTCAGGCCATGGGACCTATATTTCCTTTGCTTAACTATTCTGTGACTTTTTATGCAATGTCTGTTCAAGCTTGCCCCCTTCCTTAACCTGCTGGCCACAAACAGAAATTGACAGAGATGGGTGCTACACTATGCTAGCACCCTATACCCCGTCTCTAGCTGTCAGATACATGGCATCCATGTGCACTAGAGTGCCATGCACAGGCTGGGATAGGCTTTTCTCATCCAGCAGAAAGGAGCCACCGAATAGACGGAATAATAATAATAATAATAATCAGATCCTCAAAACAGATATGTTCCACTTGGGGCCCAAATGTCTCCTTCTTTCTACTCCTATACCACAATGGAAGACAAAGAGAAAGGACACATAGAAACAAAAGCTGAACTTGGGTTAGTGTCTGGAATCCATCCCCAACCCTCACAAAACCTCTCCAATCAGCAGCCAACACAATGGTGAAGGATACATAGAGGCAAGCTGGAGGACAGGGCCTTCCCAAGGGATCAGGTCCCAGCATGGCAGCATGGCAAAACAATAGCAGAATCACACAGGCCCTGGCTGTCCTGCAGCTGGAACAGGGTGACAACAAGAAGTTCCTTCCTTGAGGTCTCATGTCAGATTGCAAAATTCAGACAGGTAAAAGGACCAAAGAATATCACTGTTATCTTAAAAAGCAGCTTTTTCCATCCTAACACACACTCAAACACACCACACACACACACACATACACACACACACCACACACACACACACATACACACACATACCACACACACACACACACCCTTTGCCAAAGATCTCTTACCACCTGCCACTTGCCCCTGGGCTGAGATCTGACCTAGCCCAGTGGGACCTCCTGCCCTGGGCCAGGACCCACATAGTCCCTGGGAATGTCTGTTCACAAAGTGTCAGGGCTGTGACTGACACTTGCCTTCTACTTCCTTCTCCTATTCATGTCAAAGCCATAGGCACCTCCCACTCCAGCTCCAGCAACAAGACACCCAGCAGATCCCACCTCGGGCAAAGCCAAGCTCCCAAACACATCTGTCTGATCATTCTGATTTGGGAGATGCAGCCAGATAACAGCCATGTCCCCCAAACTCTAAGAAACACCTGTGCGGATGCCATACCTATGCTTGCCTGCACCCAGGTAAAACGCCTCATGTCAGAGTTCTTCCTGAGGATGGTTTAGAAGAACAGACTTCCCAGAGGCCACTCTAGGATGCTGCGTCCTCATCAGACTGTCATGTCAACCTGACTTCTGGTTTACTTATACTCAGGACTGGACCACATACAAAGACTGTAGCAAGGAGAGGCAAATAACAGGTGGAACTGGTGGCCAGCCACTGAAAGGTGACTCCAATCCTCTGTCACCTGCCCCCTCCTAATAAAATGTGTAAAGAAAAACAAGAGTTTGAGGGATCACTTGGGCATCCTCATCTTCCCCACTACAGAGAATAGGGCTAAGCTTGTCACGCTACGATTCCCAGCTTTACCTGAAGACACTCATCCCAAAACACAGATGTTAGAAATCTTTCTCCTCTACATCAACTTATGAGATGCTGAGAACTAGGGTCCTGGTTCAGGGGAAACTTACCTCGCAGCCCAGGGGCTGCCATGGTGCCGGTCCCCGAACTCCAAGCCCCAACTGGTGGCCCTTGGCCGACGCTAGCCTCTGGACAGGCTTATGTGGCTGCCGCGGAGTTAATTCCATTGCAGCTCAGCTCAGTCTGGACTTGCCTGCCCCTCCCCTGCGGCTGCCACCTCCTCTAATCCATCCCTCTCCCATGGCAGTCCCCCGTGCTCCTCCTGCGCTGAGAGCTAGTCTAACATCCAGGAAGGAGCCCAAGCTCAGGTGCAGCCGGGTGACACGCTGGGGTCATGGGCCGCGGGCCAGGGAGTAAATGCTGCTGGCGCTCCTCCACCCAGAACCTAAATGAGAGCAACACAGCCGGCTCGCCTGTGATAATTCAGTTGGATTACCTCGTGAATCGTCTGACTGATTAGTTTCCAGTCCTGCCAGGGAAGCCTCCTTCCTGTGGCCCCAAGGGTCGCCACTCTCCAGACTACAACCCTGAGTAGTGATGGGGTTTTAAACAGTACAACGCCCTTCCTTTCATTCTGTACCCCATCACCAGCTGTCTTGGAGTAAAACAAGAGAAGTCGCAGTCCTGCGAGTAGGGAGCAGGTGTATAGACACAAGATCACAGGGCAGAGAGGAGAGGGCATGGATTTGGGAGACTCTAGGACAGCTGGGGGCGGGGCAAATGTTAATCTGTGGTACAAGAGTAGTGTCATTTCCCTAGAGTGACTTAGGGACCTGACCATGGCTTCTCTCCCTCCTCTTTCCCTTCATGATCTCCTTCCTTCACAGAACCCTCTTCCTGCTTCCAGGGGTGCTTGCCCACGCCATTTCTACCCCTAAATGAATAAAAAGGCACCCATCCACCATGGCTCCATATCCATCTTTCAATTATCCTCCCCCAGGGCGTTCTTCCCTGATATTCCTCTAAAACACTTTCGGGAACTGTCCTGGTTGTACTTCTACTGCTGTGATTAAGTGTCCAAAGCTGTTAGGGGAAGAATGGGTTTATTGGGCATAAACTTCCAGGTCACAGCCCATCACTGAGGGAAGTCAGGGCAGAACAAAAGCAGGGACCTGGACATGGGAACAATGGAGGAAGGCTGCTTACTGGCTCTCTCCAAGTTACTACAGATCCACAAAGGCCCGCCTGCTAGGAATGGTGTTTCCCACAGCAGGATGGGCCTCCTGACGTCAATCATCAATCCAGACAATGCCTAGCAGACATATCCACTAGCCAATCTAAGCTGAATAGTCCCTCAGTGGAGGGTCCCTCAGATGGCTCCAGGCTAGGTCAAGGTGACAGATGAAGGTAACTAAGAAAGGATTCTGTCTCATTTGATCTAAGGGTGACCATAAAAAAGGGGTTCCCACTATCAAGGGTAGACTCTACCATTGGAAAACCTGTAGGTAAAGAACACAGATGTGCACATAGACACATGTGTGTGTTACACCCACATACCAGTTAGTTTTTGTCAGCTAGACACACGCTAGAGTCATCTGGGAAGAGGGAACCTTAATTGAGGGATTACCCTCCATAAGGTTGCCTTTAAGAAACTCTTTTGAAGCTGGCCTCAGAGGGGTGGGCACTGGAGAGCTGGCCCCACATCACCACCTGAGCAGTGTGGAGAGCTGGCTCCAGCCAAGTGGGCACAGGTGAGCTGGTGGGCTGAGCAACTTAGCTACCACCCAGGCCCAGATTCAGACCTTTGAGCTGGCCCACCCCAACATCTAGCCTATCTACGACCTGCTAGAGCACAAGGAGGGACCAGTCCCACAGAGCCATGGCCACAGCATCTCCATGACTCAGGACAGCAGCAGGATATCCTAGAGAGGGTCCAGTATCGATGGTGTAGCAGAAGTCAGGGCCCTTGAACCAGACAACAACTCATTGCAGTGAACTTTGCAAGGAAAGCCTTTGGGCGAAAGAATGTACTGGATGCCACCATACACTGTATGACGAAGATGGAGATGCGGGAAAGATGGAGGAGAGCAATGGCACCTGTACGGCAGAACTACAACAGGGTGAGAGAAGGCTGTGGTTGGTAGATGAGCAAGTTGTTGCCCAGAGAGGTCAGCATGATTTTTTTCTTAATTTTCATTTTTGGGAAGGTTACCAGGGTGGAGTGCAGATCTGGAAGGACTGGGAAATTAGTGGGATTGGGGTGCATGATATGAAATTCACAAAGAATCAATAAAAAATGCAGAAAGAAAAGAAAAATCTTCAGAGCCTTATCTTGATAAACGATTGAAGACAGAGGGCCCAGCCCACTGTGAGCAGAGCCTGCCCTGGGCGGGTGGTCCTGCGTTCTATAATAAAGCAGGCTGGGCACGCCATGAGAGGCAAGCCAGTAAGCAGAACCCTCCATGGCCTCTGCATCAGCTCCTGCCTCCAGGTCCCCAGCTTGTGTTCTTGCCCTGACTTCCTTCATGATGGACTGTGAGCTATATGCTGAACTTCAAACTCTTTCTTCCCCAAGTTGCTAGGAGACCTGTTTAATTATCTTAACAGACAGCAAAGTAGGCCAGCCCACGCGTTTCTCTTCTTGTGTTTTCAATTGAAACATGGCTTTCTTGACCTCAGGTTTGTTGTTGTTGTTGTTTTGGGATCCCCCACCCCCGTGGAATAGCATGAGCGACTCATCCTTCAACCACCAAGGGCAGGTTATAAAAAAAAAAAAAAAAAAAAAAAACCTGGCCACACTTGTCCTCATCCACAAGTAGTGTCAACTGATCAGACAGAAAGTCAGAAGAGTGACAGTTAATCCTGTCCCTGGATCTGGTTTCCTCCAGAGACTGACCTTACAAGTGGCTCAAAGTTGGGGCGCACAGGGATGTGGAGAAATGACAACCTCTGAATTATTAAGCAGTCATATAATGCACCCATCTATCTTCCCCCTGTCTACCCCGCTCAGCTTCAATGAACCCTGTAATCATCATGGCTTGCGCCCTGTGACAGAGCTTCTCGTGCAGTTTGTCCCAGGCAGTGGAAGGTGACAGAAACCTAGGAATGTAGCAGCCGCTGATTCTCACAGGAGTAACGAAAGACTCTCTAAGCAGCAGGGACCGTGGTGCTCTGGCTGATTGGCCTGGGAGTTCTAGTCTAGATGCAAAGGCGCTTGGGTTTTGAACTCAGACCCCACCATCCAGAGACTTTGTAACGTTTGCGAGCCATCTAACTGAACTGAACTGTTTTCATTCTCCATACAGGGGTTAGACAAAGATGGCAGACCAGATGCCAAAACCTTTCCTGCTATAACGTGCAGTCCTCTTGTGAGATAAATCTCCCCTATGTGAAAAAGACTTGGAATGAGCACCAGGACCCATCAGTCTCCCAGAACACAACCAAGACATACCCTCTGTCTGTCCTCCCAGCCAGAATCCCTCCCGTTCCGCCAGCATGGACACGCGTGGTTTCTCCATAGATTTCAAAGAAAGTGCACCTGCACGTGGGAATGACAGACCACCTAGGGGTCTGGAAACTAGATGCTGTTTGTTCTCAATGCTACCCTTCCACTTGGGTGTCTGGAGGAGGTAGGGCCTGGCAGCTAGCCTAAAGCTCACAACAGTCAACATGTCAGCCATAGATACAGGAAGTCCCCAACACTCTGCCACTGGTGTTGCTGGAGTCCCTTGTCCCTCCCTACAGGTTTCTCATTTTTACGCTTATCTCTTACACTAGAGCACTTTGAGGTCACTGGGACAATTCAAGCTTTATCTTAAGCACAAGCTACTGATCCTCGCAATCGTATAAATGAGATGACCATGCTAATTTTACGGATAAAGAAACTGAGTCTAAGCCGGGAGGTGGTGGTGCACGCCTTTAATCCCAGCACTCGGGAGGCAGAGGCAGGTGGATCTCTGTGAGTTTGAGGCCAGCCTGGTCTACAAGAGCTGGTTCCAGGACAGGCACCAAAGCTACAGAGAAACTTTATCTTAAAAAACAAAACAACAAAAAGAAAAGAAAGAAAAGAAACAAACAAACAAATAAACAAACAAACAAGCAAACAAACTGAGTCTAGAAGGCATTAGGGGTTGTTGGAGACAGGACACTTGGGTGAGCACCACAGGTAGAGCCCAGGGCTGCCCCTGAGCCTGGCACTCATCTGCTATAACTGAGCCTGTGATGGGATCTGGCTTCTGCATCTGCTGGCATCCAGTCTCCAGGTACCTCCCTTCTGCAGGACTGTTAAGGTGCTTGGGGGTTCGTCATGCCTCTCTACCATGTCATCCACCCTGACAGCAAGAGCATAGTTGCAGGGCACACCTCTCTGTCAAGCACAGAAGCAAGCTGACTGAGAGATCTGAGAACTAGGTGTTCCTAAGTATATGTTTACAGGTTCAGCTCACCAGGCTAAGCTTCTGGAGAAGCACCTCCACCCCGTCCCTTCCCACCCAGAAGATGCTGTAATTCCATTGCTTCCTGGTAGTAGATGACCTTGGTCCCAGACACTGGGCTAGAAGCATTTGTGGAACCCTGTGTTTGCTCCTCGAAACTACCCTCAGACCTCAGACTTAGGCCACAACTGCCATCTCAGACATCAGACACAGTCCACCACCAGCCTTTGTGAAGACAAGAGCTTGGCCTTTATTGTGGGCCCAGAAAGACACAAGGGCAGGATGCACAAGGGTTGGAAGGACCCTCTGGCTGGTCAGGCCATGGCACAGGCAGCAGTGGGGCTCCACTGCAGCTGTCCAGGCCTCACTTGCTGCATTTCCGGGTAGAGCACCTGCACTGCATGGCATTGATGACCTCGTGGTACACGATGGAGCCGTTGACACAGTGCAAGGGCACACGCATAGGCTCCGTCCTCGAGGGCGAGCAGCAGGAGCATTGTTCCTGCACATCCTCAATGTCAATGGCGTACACGGCTTTGCTGGCACACTTGCCCTGTAATAGAGCAGAGCAATGAGGCATAGCGATCCTGAATGGGGCAGCAGGACTGGGACAGCCTGCACCCATCCTCCTCCTGCCCTTCTAAGCAAGACGGGCCCTGCCTCACCCAGAAGTGCCTGGGAGAGTTAGGCAACCTGTAAAGGTGGCTCTCAGGAACTACCTTTCTCCAGTTATTACACTCACACACACCCAAATCCCTCTTGCTGTGGTTTCTACACACACTGACTAATCCTGAGTCCCCATCTTCAAAACATGACTTCCCAGTCTCTTTACAAGATTGGCCTTGGTCTTACTTCTGGGTTCAACAATTCTACTCCCTAAATGAGACAATCACTTTAAAAAGCAATGTTTATGGTTTTGTGTATCTCTCTTCCTTGTAACTTTTCCAGGTTCTTCTAGATGATGACTAAGGAAACTTTACCCTTTCCCTCCCAAGACTTCTTGGAGTCACACAGCCTTACCTGGCAGTAATGAATGTCCACTTGTTCTTGGGACTTACAGTCTCCCACTTTGACATACTGCAGCTTGGCCGTGATGTCTTTGCAGTCGGGTTCCTCACCTATAGAAGAGGGAGGGGTGGAAGGGGAGGGCTGGCTAGCTGCAGTTCTACAGAGCATTTTCCACATCCCATGCCTTCCCTAAGTTGGAAAGGATCCTCTTTCTATCAACAATTAGCCAGAGCCAGTTGCAGGAGGAGGAATTAAGTTTCTCAAGCTCACCCCAGTTGCTCCTGGCTCCTCCAATTCAGAGATATCATTGCTACTGGATAACTCACTTAACGGCACAATTTTAATTGCAGAAGGAGCCTAGGTTGGCTGTGCTTTGGTCATATAGATGGATGAGGCTTGCTTTTATATAATTTGGAATTCGGAAAAACGTCTTGGCCTGAGCAATCTTGTCATGCTGTAACTATACTCAGAAGCTAATGGACAATGAAATCGCCACTAGATAGAACTAATATAAGTCCATCCCTGTCCTTGGCTAAGAAGACAAATGCCATGACCACACAGACATATTCACTCCCTCTACAGAGACTGGGAGACTCCTAAGAACCTTTGGGCCACCATCTCCTTGAGCGTTGCTACTTCAATGCCACTGACATGAGTATTATTATATACAGTGGCCTTTACTCCTGAAGCTCTGCTTGACTCCCTGGGAAGTCTAAGCTCTGCTACCAGCTCACTATGATGATCTGAGTCCTGACAGTTTCCCATGTTGCATGGTTCCACATGTAGGCCAGCCCTGTAGACATATTAGCCTGCCTCCCAACTTCAGACTAACTTCTTGTTAGACAGAAAATTTTCCAACCGCACAAGAGGGTGAATCTGGAGCCAATGTGCAATATTCTCTTGTTGTAAGTTTAAATCCTTAAGCCTAGTTTACTTTCCTTCCAGGGGGCCTTACAGCCTCCTGAGCATGTTGGCCATGGAAGACTCTTTATTGCTGGTTTTGTAGAGAGCGGCCTCTTAACCAAATCCCAAGAATAGCATCTTCTCTGATGACTTCCTAAATTCATAAACTTAGACTGTTCAGAGGAAAATTTGCAAGGAAACACTCTCAGAGTGTGTTTCCTCCTCTGCAGTTGGATGATGGCAGTCACTGGGGATGCGATAGCAAAGCCACCAAGAAAAGAAAAATGGCAGAGGGTATTCATGTTTTCACTCTTCTCTAACTTCAAACAAGCATGAGCTCATGACTCTAAAATGAAACTAAACAAACTAAACTAAAAGAAGAAATATTAGTCTAAGAAAAAAAAAATTGTGCTCATGAACACAAAATGGATGGGGACCCTACTACCTGGTGCACACCTCCAAACCACCCTCCTCTGATTGGCTCTGCCAATCAAAGCCACTAATACAGTCAAGTGGGACCAAGGTTGATGAAAATAAGGCCATAAACTTGGACTGGTCTTGTGATGCTCCCTCATGATAGATATATGAACGATCAACGGTTCTAAGGTTCGTAAGAGGCTAGAGACGGAGTTAGGAGGAATCAGGAAGTAGTTGCTTTGCGGCAATCCATGAGATCTGAGCAAACTGTGGGCTAATGAAGGTCAGGAAGGGAAGGCAGTTGACCAAAGGGATGCGCATAATGAAAAACTGATAGGGTAAGAACCGTTTTTCTGGAATAAGGTTTTCTTCAAAAAATGGTGCCTGGCCTTGGTCTAATGGATGTCAAAGCATAGGCTGTTAGGAATGGACTCACATGTATCACAGCAGGTGCCTGGAATTTTCATGATTTTCCCCTAAGACAAAAAGAAAAGTACAAGATCAGGTGCAAATAATTCAACCTGGATGAGCTCTCAGGTCACGTGAATTCCTCGCTCTGAATGCAGAGCTCTGAGCTGAAATCCCCAGGTGTAAATGGCTTTTCCACCGCACAACAAACCTCACATAAGAGATTCATTGAGAAAGACACAGGAGGGTGACTGCCTCTGGTCGGGTGAGGACTGAGCAGGAGGCAGGCTTTATGCAGGGTGTCTTGGAGACAGAGATTTCCAGGGTAAGAATTGGTGAGATTTCAAGGAAAGCCCAGACACTGGTGGGTTTTCGAGATTAAAGATTGGTATCTTTGGGTGAGTTTTCAAACGTGGAAGTAGGCTCTGACCTTTTACCCTACAATCGATGCCCTGTCTTCCTATTCAAAGATCATGGCTTCCCTCTGGTGACCAGCTATTTTCAAAGCATCCTCTGCCTCAGAGAATTCTCTCCATCACCATCTCACCAATTCCTCTACCAGTACATGGATGTGTCTTGGACACTGTGAGATTGCATAAGAGTTGCCCTGACTGTTGCACAGAACTCCATCGTGGAGTCCAACAGTGAGATCTTTAAGACAAAGAGAGTCTGAATTTTAACTACTCACGCCTTCAGCCAGACACCTGTGTTCATCAAAGGGCGGGCAGCCTGTGATCCTCTTCTCCCAGATGTACTCTCCTCTCTCGTTGACCTTGCAGAAATGGCTGTCACAACCATCCTGGAGCGTCTCATCTCGCTGTAAAGAAAGAGGAGACTCGATAGAACAAATTAACGACCGCGTTTGGATCCAAAATGACTGCCGGCCATGGCCTTGCACCTCTGAATTGCTAAAACAATTTGGAGAACTACAGAAAAGGGATGAGACGATGTGTACAAACCACACACTCAGAGTACAGACTGGAGGGGGTGTCTCAGCGCCATCATTTATCCACTATGACGACAGCTGCAGAAATATAGGAAGTCCCCGGACTCTCCTGGCCACGTACTTACAAGATGGAGATGCAGTGACAGTAAACTCATTGGTAGCCAGATGTGCTGTGAACCAAGACACCACCTCAGACCCGCCAGTTAGTTCCAGAGGTCGCAGGGGGTCTGCTCACCCTGATTGCCTGTCCAGTCCCACAGGGCCTCAAGTCCACAGAAAATCTTTTTCAAAAAAAAAAGTCAGTCCACTCCAGATGAGGTCATACACCAACTATATGTTTGTCAGGAATGCAAAAGTCTAACAAAATCAGTGAGGAAACCCTGTGCCTTCCACAAGTCATCTGCACTTCCCTTAGAAAATGAAGGGAGGAAAGAGGCCAGCAATGAGCCCAAGCTAGTCCTCCTGCTCGAAGAAAGACACCCCTCCTGGGGAGGAACCAATGGAGCTCGTTCCCACCTTCAATGTCATGATCTGTCCTCCTCTTAGCTGAATAGTGCAAGCTGTAGGCAAGCATCTCCCACAGCATTCACCCTGGTTCTTCTCTTCACGATAGCCCTGTATCCAGGAAAGAAATCAGCCATGGTTAAATGCCCAGAGCCCCGCACTTATAACTCGGCTCACCAGACTGGCTTCTTGCCTCTGCAAACCCACAGTTACTCCCAGAGTTTAGCTGACATTCCATAGTTACTCCCAGAGTTCAGCCAACATCCCGTGGCTGTTCCCAGAGTTCAGCTGACATCCCATAGTTACTCCCAGAATCCAGCCGACATCCCATACATACCCCCAGAGTTTGGCCGACATCCCATAGCTGTTCCCAGAGTTCAGCTCACATCCTACTCTAGCTAGATCTTTCCAGATCTTACTCCCTCTGACATTTCTTCCCTCCAAATATGCGCATCTCACTCCAGTTGCAGCAATCTGAATTATCAGAGAAGACTTCTCCACTGAGCTCTGAATTTATAAATCCAATTGTGTATTAGATAACTGTTCATCTAATCGTCTTGAGACTTCTATCCAAAATGAAACTTGACCTTTTTTTTTTTGGTACACCAAATATCATCCTCTTCCAGTTTTTTTTATCTTGGCAGATGACCTAGCTGCTCGAACTGGACATGTGGCTGTTACATTGACTCTTCCATCTATTTTTCTAGTGCTTCTGCCACAGCCATTACCAAGTCTTGCATCTCATGCACATCCACTGTTAGTGATAATCAACCCCTTCTATCATTCTCTCAATTATCTAAGCCATCGTCACCCCCTACTGACTCTGGCCAAGTCTTATCTTGTCTCCCTGCCTCTGTCCTTGCCTCCTACTATAGGTTACCACATGTCCATTAGAATGACCCTCTTAAGAAATGCCCACCATGACACTGTCCTCCTTAAGACCCTTTGCATGCAGATCTGGTCCTATTGGTGGCACAGTGGCTTGTATTGGATGGACCCCACCTCTCAGATAACCACGGCAAATGGTAGACAGATGTAAAACAACTGTTAATGTCAAAATCAGAAATAAATTGTTGGTTACTTGACCCTTGAAAAAACAGGAGAATAATGACCAAAATTCACATTTTAATGTCTTTTTTCCACCGGGCAGTTTGTAGGGACTGGGCTGCCAGAACTCAAGAAGATTATTAGATGAGTCTACTCCTAACAACGTAAAAGACAGAGTTCAGAACTGCTAGAAGATCTGAAGACTCAGAAAGAAGAAATCCAAACAAGGAAGCCTACAAAGCTCTGTGTAAACTCCCCTCAAGTGTTTGGTTAACCTTTAGTTATGTGAGTACTGAGAAACCTGCAAGAAGCCCAGGGACAAAGGACAGGTGGACACTCAAGAGGTCTGAGCAGAAAGTTCATCTGCCACACATCAGAAGAAACAGTGTGGGGGAGCTAAGTAAACAACTTGGGTGTCTACGGAAAATTTGCAAAGACACGAACTTACGGACACCAAAAGGAAAACCCTTATATGAAAGCCTATATAAGGAATTATATTTAAAAGATGAAAATCAGAAGCCTATCACTCTTCCATCATAGACATGAAAGTCTCATTTTTAATTATAAATAGTTCTAGATGTAGATGTAGAAAGGGCACCATCATGACTAGATGAGGTTTATTCACAACAATGGTAACCTCACCACATGAAACAAACGATGTAATTCTTCATGTTTCCAGAGTTAAGGGGAAACTATCAGATTGTCTAAAAATAAAAAGCTATCTGACAAAATTCAAAGAATTATTCACAATTTAGACTCTCATCACCGTATGATTAGAAAGGAATTTCTTCCGTGTGGTGAAAAGTGATACACGGGTCATGCTCAGAGAACCGGTCCCCAATGGATTAAAAAAGTTACACTCATCACTTCTATTCATTATCACACCAGTACGATCCACAAGAAACATGGCCTGGCTTGGTGGTACACACCTTTGATCCCAGCACCTGAGAGGCAGAGGCGGGCAGATCTCTGTGAGTTCAAGGCCAGCCTGGTCTACAGAAAAAAAAAATACAAGAAAAATAAACAGAAATTATAAATATTTCAAAAGAAAAAGTAAAATCTATCTTTAGTTGAAAGCATCATAATTTGTTTATATAAAAGATCCTTGGGGATCTGTTCTGCAAAAAATAAATAATTAATTAAAATGCTATTATTACTCCATTTAATCAGTGAATTTGCCAAGGCTGTGGAATACAGATACAGGATCAATGTGTTAAAAAAAATTAATTGCATAGTATCAATAAATGATACCAACATAACATTTTAAAATTCTATTTGTAATACTATATAAAACTCTAAAATTCTAAGAAACAAACTTTTAAAAGTATGTGCAATACGTCTACATTAAAACCCACAGATCACTTGGAGAAAAGTTAGAGCCGTTGCTGCAGTGGGAACACATGGGTCCTTCTATATTTTAAATGCTGAAACTTAAACCTCAAAGTGACAATGGTGAGAGGCTGAGATTTTTGGAAAAATGACTGAGAATGGAGGGATCTGCGCTCGTGGATCAATCAGTCCCTTGTAGGCAAGACTAACCAATATGCCTTCTGCCCGTGTGATGGGATGACATCCCAATGAGCATCGCCTATGAGGAATAGGCCAGACAGCAAGTCAACTGGGAGGCCATAATTTTAGACTTGCCAACCTCCAGAATAGTGAGAAAATAAATTTTTTCTTTAAAAATTATCTTTTCTTACTGGGTGTGGCTAAATGTGTATAAACCCAGCACTTGAGGAAGACTGAGAATTCAAGGCCAGCCTGGAAAGACCCCGTCCTTAAGACGGACGTTACCTAGTGTCAGTATTTTCTCAAGGAGGTGCAAGCAGACTGAGAGAAAATCTAAATAAACGGAGAGATACACTGTATTCAAGGATGAAAAAACTCAGGACGGTCAAGATGTTCACTCTCTTAAGACTAAAGTATATTCTGTGCAATCCAGTAAACTTTTAAAACCTTTTCATAAAAAGTAAAGAGTTGACACTAAATTTTTATGGAAATAAAATGGCATCCGATCACCCAGTCTTGTAACAGAACAAATCTGAAAGCTTTACACTATCTGACTCAAGACTTAACTGTAAAGCTACAGTCATCGAGTCAAGGATGTAACCACGGGATTCACACATTAATCGGATGACTAGAAAACGGAACCCAGCAATAAATCTATATATCCGCAGGCGATTCACTTTTTACACAGGTATCAAGATAACTCAGTGAGGGGAAAGGTAATCTCTCAATAGATGGTACTGGAATCACTACAGAGCCACATTGGGGGTATGGCTTAAATACTGTTGGTGGGGGTAGTGTGTGTGTATGTGTGTGTGTGTGTGTGTGTGTGTAGGGGTGCACTGGGGGAGTGTGCATGTGTGTATATATGTAGGGGGGGACACACGCATGCAAAACTAAATTCCCAGTGGTCATAAATCTAAACACAAAACTCAAACTATAACCCTTTAAAAAATCAAAAAGATCAGTTTTATGGCCTTGAAATATGGATTTCTTGAACAAAAACTTAAAATGAGAGGCCGTGTCTAAAAGGCAAGCTGGACAGCTGACCTCTGGCTTTTGCATGTAAACACAGACACACAGAAAGAGGAGAGGGGACACACAGAAATAAATAAATAAAATAAAAATATAGATTTAGTTCTGCAAAATACCAACTCTTGCCATTCTTGTTTTCACTTGGCCACTTTCAGGGATCACCACACTGGAACTATTCACCGGGGTCTGGAAGACCCACGACAAAACTCTGTAACACTCTAAGCACAGTGCCTAATGCCTAATCCTGGCATTCAGGAGGCTAAGGCAGGAAAAATATCCTTACGTTTTAGGCCAGCCTAGGCTACAATATAAGATTCTATCTTGAAATACAGGGAAAACAAAAGAAAAGAAAAAACAAAACCAAAACTCTAACCAACCAGTGTTACACCCCAATAAAGTCTCTGCCAACGGGAAGGGCAGACATCAGTAAGTTTTCCCAGAAGTGAATTTAAGTAATTTGCTCCTCATAAATCAACCTATGAACTCAATGTGCCTTCTAGGGGTGGAACATGAGGATGGAGCTCAACACAGAAGCAGGGAGTCTGGGCCAGGGGTCAAAAGCATCACTTTGAAATGATGCTATTGGAATTGAGGACCACATGATAGAGCTTCAGTCCTGAAGTTGAACCTGGTTTGAAAATGCACGGTCCCTGGAAGGTATACTAGCAAGGAAAATGAGAGAGGAATGAAAGAGAAGGACTAGGCACCGGGTGAATGTGACTGATTGATTGGTTCTGAGTCCAATGAAGCTTCCGTCAGGCTGGTTTCACGGGAACTTGTATTGGAGCATTTTTAGGTAGTGGCAGAACCGCATAGGAAATGGTGTCCTGAGCAGGAAAAGGGGGCAAAGTTTCTCTCTACCCAAGAAGCTAGGAGACAGCTGCAAGTGGAGAAGGGGTGTGGTAGGAAGAGGTAGAGAGTGGCTGGGAGGGCAGTCCACACCCCAGGGAGGCAGAGCCCAGCCAGGAATAGAAAAAGCAGAGAGGACTAGGAAGGGCAGAGGAATAGAACGGGAAGAGCAAGAGGGTGGAGAAAAAGGAAGCTGTAGTTTTCAGGAATGGTGGGGCCTTGGAGACCAGAAGGCTATGCATCAGCACAGGAGTGTGTGAAAGAAAACAGGTCCCTTCCCCTCCCAACAATCCCCCACCCCCAACCCTCACCATGTCTGCTGCCCTGTGAACTAGTTGCAGCCATTGCGAGGCCCAGAACAATAAGGGGACAGGAAGAGGGCCTGCCTGAGCACAGCTGGACACCCAGGTGGCCACTGCCAGCAGGTGCCACTCCCCTGGACATCCAATTAAACAATCAACTTACTGTGGAAAGTCCACATACACAGACACACAGACACACACACACACACACATACACACCACACACTGTCTCTGGCTATCACTGGACTGTCCAATCACTGCAAGAGAAGACCAACTCTTCTTCCATCAGGGGGTCAAGTTCCCAGCCAGCCACCAGCATCCCTGCTACAGCCAGCGAATCCTAGTTACAGCCATTTTAGTTCTGCTTCCTCTGTCCCACCTCATCCCAAAGCTCCGCCTTGCTAACCACACCCCTGGCAACTGTTTCACCCTGCTCATACCCTTCAGGTCTTGCCTACTTCCCTTCCCTGACCTCTGCTTCTATCTGCTGGCTGCTCCCCATCCTCCATCCTGGACATTCATATTCGACCTTCAACTTGTGGGAAGCCAGCTGAGCATTCCACAGCAGAGCAGCCTCTCCTCTTTATACTTTCCCTATGCTCGTCTTTCAAACCTCATCTCCCCACTCAGCACAAACCATCTGGTCTCTGTGAGAGGTGATACTAACACTGTGTATTGATGCAGGCAGCAAAGAGGTCTACCTAGATGTCACTCATTGCAGTTGCCCTGCCCCCAGAGCCTTACTGAGGTCCTTTAAGGAGCATCAAGACCAGTCAAAGATACCCACCTACAACAGGACCAGCTGAGGCAATTCTCAGCAAAGTTTGCAAAAACACATAGAAGGTGGCTAATCTAGTGATTCTAGAGAGGGCCACACTGCCCTAGCAAGTTATGAAACTGTTGGAGAAAAAAAGGAATAATATAGAACAACACGGGCATGTGTTTTCAAATACGTACAGTACCTCTAGAGACAGAGGAAGTGACTGTACCACACTTTCTGATCACCAGGGGGCGCTGCTCCCAGGGGGTTTATTGACCTCCCACACCCACAAGGCTACAGCCCCACCCCCTACCCTAGCCCCAGCTCAGCTTCCAAATGACAATGGTGTGAATCTCTGAGTCTGTTTCCTCACTGCCTGGGATGCAGGTCAGCGGACAGCAAAGGAGAAAGGTGACCTGCAATTCCAGACTCCATGATGAAGGCCTCAGCTGCTGTAGGGGAGCTGGTTTTGCATGCACATGCTAAACCCCGAATCCTAAAACAACTGCAATTTCACCAAAGATTAAGAATCTGTGTTTAATTGGTTTCTTTTTCATCAAAGCATATGCATTCTCTTTGAATTGAACCGCGCTATCAGAAAGAGCTGCGGCTCCCACAGGGCCGTCCATTCCACTGACCTTCCATTAAGTCCCGCTTTGAGCCTGACACTGTATAAGTGTCATGGAAAGCACGGACGTAGGTCACATGTCCCTTATTCTGATAAAAGCGGGAAGCACACACATGACCTCTCCACTCCCACTCTGTCCCTTGTCCTGTCCCTGTCCTTCCCAGGGGCCACTTCCCTGCCATCTGCTGTACTCACAGAGGCCCCTACTGCCCCCAACCCATCCTATGTCTTTGTAGAGCTGACAGGAAGACCCCGCTGGTGTCACCTGAGTTACTGTGAAAATTCCTGCCTCTAGCTCACAGGAAGCTCATTTACCAACGTATTGTCTAAAACAACTAAAGCCCAAACACAAAGGGCAGCTGGAGGAGAATCTCGGGCCTCTTCAGACACTTAGGTCCCATCAGCCTGTGTGAGGCCTACAATATCCCTGTTACATAGGACTAAAAGCCATAATGAAATAATAATACCACACATCTCAAATACATATAATTTATATGTCAATTAAAATTAAGAGTAGATTAAACTAAAATATGCTTCTGAACTATGGCACATTGATTTTTTTCACCTACCAAACAAAAATTATTTACTTGTCAGTACTCTCCTCAAGACTGTATCCAGAACAACTGAGAATCACAACCTGACAAAAAATAAAGAATAAGAGTGTGTGTGTGCATGCGTGTGTGTATGTGTGCACACATAGAAATTTATTTTCCTCAGGCGCCTTGTGGAGGTCAGAGGGCCACTTCAGGCTGTCCACATTATTTGAGACAGGGTCTCTTTGTTGCTCACCACCCTGTATGCCAGGGCCCATAATCTTCCAGGAACTTTCTCTGTCTCCTGTCTCTCCGTAGGAGCAGAGAGATTCCAGACATACTACTGCACGCAACTTTATGTGAGTTCCTGAGATTCTAACTCAGATCCTCATGCTTGTGCTGAAAGTGCTTTGCCCCCTGAACCATCTCCCTAGCCTCAAAATGAACTATTTAAATGACTGGAATGCCTACTAATGAAAAGTAGATTGTATACATTAGGTCACATCCATTTAAATGAAGGCCGTGTAGGGTCTTGCACATTACAAGGGTCTCACAAATATTTCTTGACTAATTTTTAATGTTTTCAGAGTATGGTGGTAATGTTTCTTAAAATATGTTTTTAAAGATACAGAGCTGTGAGTATCAAATGCCTTGAAAATATTGTGTCTATTTTTAAAAACACAAGAAGAAAATGCTTAAAATTCGTAAGACTAAATTGCAATTATTTTTGAGGGACACAGTTTGGGTAAGCGTCCTGATAGTTGTCAGATATCGGCCATAATCAGAACAAAGGCAAGGTTTAAGGAGCCCAGTGAGGTCCTGTTGCTTGGGTCCCACAGAGGTCGAGCATCCCTTAGCCCCTCGGAGGCTCTCTTACCGTGGGGCAGGCCGCACAGGTAGTCTTCCTGCACTCCAGCTTGAACCTGGAGATGGCCCCTGTCTGCACAACGCAGCGACAGGTCGTGCACAAGTCAACCATCACACTTTTCCCAGGCTGGAAACAGAATCAGAGTCAGGTTTTCCCACAGCCAGACACTCCTCCTGCCTCACCCCTCAAGCCTGCCTGCTTGCCTGAGACTGCTAGTAGCCATCACTGAGATGATGTATCTCTTGCTTCTTGTGGCTATTCCATCCTGCCTCCCACCTTAAGGGTGGACATGGGGAAAAGAAAGAGAGGTAGCCAGACAGTGGGAAAGGTGTTAGAGGGGAATACGCTCTGTGACTGTGTTTCACATGTGCTAAAAACCATGGCCACATGTTGGGGTGCAGGTCAGGAGGTGAGTGTAGGGCAGCCAGTCCAAGCCCTGAAGAGTGGGCAATGTAGCCCCACTGCAACTATGAGGCTGAAGATCCCTAAAGAGGTCTCCAGCTTTCCCTCAATTCCATCTTAGTCTGTACCCACCCTTTCCCACTCACACCCCCATCCCATGCCACCACCAGCTCCAACTCACCCCAATGATGGTGCCATTGAGCAGGCAGGCTTCCACAGGCTCTGGGGAGAGAGGTAACATGTGAATATAGACACATCCTCCTCAAGCCTCCCTTGCCAGTCTTCTCCATCCCTCTTCTGACTCCCAAAAGTTCTCCACATCCCCCTTACCCCATCCCACATGGTGTTGTGAGTCTTCCTGCTTGGGCCCCAGTGACCTCTCTTTCCCTTTCAACCAATAGAAAAGAACTTTCCCAATTCCGTACTTCCCATCCTAACGGAAGAGCCTCTAAGGCACTAGTTAGCTGGGATTGTGTTTAGGGGACAGATGGGTCAGTTGTCCTCTGGGCTTGCAAGAAAAATTAAGTAGAGCTTATGATTTGTTATTGCTGTCTGTCTGTCTCTCTGCAAGCAGCGTTCAGGGATAGAAATGCCTTCCCCTAGGTGAAGCAATGCTTTACTATAGGAAATGTGGTTCCAATGTCAGAGAAACCTGGCCCAAGACAAGTCCACCCCCCAGTCAGTATCATGAGGATTGTACAAGATGATGGGGAGAACGCCATCACTGGGCTCAAGCTAGCCACGGCGGCATGCACAAAGCTCCCGTTGTCTCCTCTCATCTGCTTTCTCCCAGCCACAGTAGTGACCGCCATAGTAGATTGTGTCCATTCCTCTGAGTTGCCAAACAGGCAGAGAACTCAGGGAGCTGAGGAGAAAGAGTCCTGAAGGTAAACCCAGGCCCAGCCAGGCCTGGCCAGCCCTACTCACCACAGTGACAGCTGGGACAGCAGGCTGAGTTCTCACAGCTCAGCTGGAAGCCTGTGGGACAGGTGGGGACAGCCAGCTGTGGGCAGGAGATGTTTCTCTGCTGCACAAAGACGGCCTCCTCCACTCGGACACACTCGTTGACGAGGCAGGGGTTCTCGGGGACAGCCCACCGAGAGCCAACCTGCAGAATACCAGAATCCATCAGTGGTGCCAGGCAAGGCTGGGGCCCAACATCTTGGGGCAGCATGCTGTTCTTGGGGAATTTTTTGGACTCTGAAGGTGAGCCCTCATTCAAACCAAAATCGAAACCATGGGGTAATGTTCACAGAGGGAATGACAGGGGTCGTCACAATAAGTCTGGGTCTAAGTCACCCTGACTAGATCCTAGGCCAAAGTCACATGTCCCTGACCCTGAGGCTCTCTGGAATTGGCGTCTCCCAACTCCAACCTCTTTAACTTTTGAGTCTGACATCAGCTATAATTATCTAGGAAACAGTTCTCTGCTGTTAGTAAAATGACTTGGGCATGGCATGATGGTACCCATCTGCAGTCCCAACACTCAAGAGGCTGCGTACAGGGGCATGAGTTCGAGGACAGCCTGGTATACATTGTAAAAAAAAGTAATGTCTCCAAAATCGTGGGGAGACAGGGAAGTTTCTCATTTACACAGTTGGAACTTTAATGCAGGCACTCATAACTGGTCAAAGTGCCAAGAATACAGAATGCCAGAGTGCTCAGGCCTAAATAACACAACTTTAGCACCCCTTCAAGGCTCAGGGAATATCATAGAAGAGGGGTAGAAAGAATATACATTCCAGACAGAAAGATGTGCTACCACAGAGCTGTCTTCTAGACAGGACCCGCTGTTGCACTCAGAACCTCATGGCAGCTATGGCTATCTGCACAAGACCAGCACAAGACTGGCCCCTCCAACCTCAGCATGGAGGTGGGGGAGCCTGCTGTACAGCATTTTCCTCCCAGACAAAGCTTTCATCTGGAAGGAAGGTCTTTAAGAAATAGGATGTTGTTAGAGGAGGCAAAACATTCCATCTTGCAGGGACACTCCTTAAAATCAGAAGGTATGCAACTCAAAAGTCTTCAGGAAGTTGCCGAAACTGACCAGAATCACTAGGCCTCCCCCTCTCCAAAGTTATATGAGCTATAGACTGTTTAGAGATACTCTAGACTAGCTGAGCTTCCTAAAAGGAGCTAAGACCAGCTAAGTTGCCCATAAGAGAAGGGACCAGCCAAGGTGCATGGAAGAGGCTCAGACCAGCTGAACTGCCTATAAAGGAAACTCTCTAACCCACTGAGCTGCCTGCAGGCCCTGTGGTGGGTTCCAGGTTTCCAACTCTAGTGTGCTGTCACCCATGCTGGGGTGAGCTTTGCTCATGTAACTTCCTGTGAGTCATTTCTGCTCCTGCAAGTAACCCCAATAAAACTGATTGGTTTACCAGGCTAAAATTTGGTGTCCATCCTTTGATCTGTCAATGGTTTCCACTCTTGGGTCAAGAGATGATGGGTCATGCCTCTTCAAAACTAGTAGCACACAGGAGAGCCCACGAAGCCCCCTTGAGGGGCTATTGGCAATTAACAACTGTTGGGGGCAACCACTGATGTTCTCATAATAACCTCCTATCCGTACCAGGAAAAGAAACTTGAACTGAACTCAGTGGGCCACACACAAAAAGAAAGCATGGAAACAGGAGAGAGGCATATTAAGAAGGGCTCAGGCAAGAAGGAGAGTAGAGAGTTGGGAACAGGACATGAAAAATGACTGAAATTTATTATATAAATGTATGGAACTGTCAAAGAAAAACAAAAAAAAAACTTTAAGGAAAATGGCTTGATGAGCTGTCCAAAGTGAACCTCCAGGGATCACAGAAGACAGCTACCCAAGCTGCTCTGAACTACAGGAAGGAATTCCGCAGGCAGAGGAGACAGGAAAGAGCAGGAAGGAGATAGGGGCCAGCAATGCAGCCAAATGTTAAACCTAGACTTGCAGGAACTGCTGAGGAACTTCACCAACAATCTTCTTGTTGCTTTGAATTGTAAGTTTCTCCACCCCCTCAAACCATTGGGGAAGTTTCTATGGAAGTCAATGACAAAATCCAGGGCTGACCAGCATGGTACAGTACAGTGCTTGTAGCCTGTAAAACCTGATGGACCACCTACTATCCAAGACGATGAGACCAGCCCCCTCAACCACTGAGGGACTACGTGACCTCAGAGTCACCGTGAGCTGGAGACCATAAGTCCCTGGGAGTTTATAGAGCTCTCAGCGAGGCCACCAGGCTTCTCCTCGAATCCACAAAATGGGAAGTCTGAGACAGCCTTAACTAGTTCCTAAGGGGTACGGGAAACCCAGCTGGGATTCCAACAGTACCAATCGCCAGATAAGCTCCCTGGAGGAAAAGCAAAGAAGAGGGAGAAGAAAACCAGGCCAGAACTGATGGACAGCAAAATGGATTCCCAGCTTGGAGTTCAACACCTTCCTCTCCCGCTTCCCCGGGGCCCAAACCTACACTCTTCCAGGCAGAGTGAGAATCTCCCCGCAGAGAGCCGGCCATGACCTTGCAAGCAGAGGGCAGGCACCTTCCACAGCACTCCCCTTCACGGATGACATAAGAGAAGCCCTGAAAAACAAAACAAAAACACAGAGTGGAGGCCAAACCGGCAGCTGAGAAACAGGGCTGACCTGAGCTTCAGGATTGCTGATCCCTTGGGCTGACCAAGACATGTGGGCTGGATATTTTCATCCCTGCTGCCCACTAGCCTCAGAATCACACACCAAGAAGTGACCAAGAGACTCCAGCCCTGGGTCACTAAGCTAGGTCTTTGCTGGCTAAAGAGATCAACACCCCCTCCAGAACATTTCATGTTGAGACCAACATCTAGTGTGCATGAATTCTGAAGACAGTCCAGAGTTCAGTTAGACACACCTAATGAATGGCCAAACCTAGGGTAGCTTGTTGACTGCAACACAACCTCCGAATGCCTGGGTTCTAGTCTTTGCTCTGTGGTGAGGACCTGCGTAAACGCGTATCTTGATCCTAGCACTCCTCACTGTGTGTAATGCTTTGGCCCTTAAATGTCCCTGAAATTACCACATGCTGTCCCCTAGCCTCTGGTACTACTGAGAGGTGGTAGAAAATTCTGGAGACAGAGCCTAATGGAAACAAATTGGATCACTGAGGACAATCTTGGACCCCAGCTGGGGTGATATTTTGTTTGTGTTTTAACAAATAAAGCTTGCCTGAAGATCAGAGTGCAGAGTTAAGCCACAAAAAGCCAGGCAGTATTGGAACACACCTTTAATCCCAGGACTCGGGAGACAGAGACAGAGGGATCTCTGTTAGTTCAAGGCCACCCTGGGCAATACTGAATCTGTTTAAGAGAAAAACAAAGCTCACACAAAGGTGATCCCAGCACTTGGGATCCTATGCCTTTAATCCCAGCACTAGGGAGGTGGAGACAGGAGTGATATAGCTGGGCAGAGACAGCAATATAAGGCGGGAAGAGACAGGAGCTCAGTGCAGTCTGGGGAGACAGTCTGAGGACAGGATCGCCCCTTCAGTCTGAGCAATGGTAGAGGGAAAAGGTCTCTCTAGTGGCTGCACTGCTTCTCTGATCCTTCAGCTTTCACGCCCAATATCTAACTCCAGGTTTTATTTATTTAGACCAATTAGAATTTATGCTACACCCAGTCTACCTCTGCACCCTCCCTCCATCTCTCCCCTTCCCTGACTACCATCAGATAAACTTCTTTGCTGCACAATACATCCCCACAATGATATTCAGCCTCCCTGAAAAGAGAGTGATTAACCACAGACTGAAACCATGAGCCATAATTAAGCTTTCTTCCAAGTTGATTTGCTCAAGTGCTTTGTCTTAGTGATGCAAAGCCTTCTAGCACACTAATTTGTAGACGTGAGCATCTTTGACATTTACTTAGTAGTTTAAACATTATAGCGTCTATTTAAAAAAAAATAGTGAGAGAATGACAGAGACTACATGGTAACTCATGACCACATGTAACTTTGGTTACAGGGGATCCAACGCCTCTTCTGACCTGTGTGGTCACCAGGCACACATGTAGTGCACACACATAGATCATACATCTAAAATTAAAACTAAAAAAAATCTTTAAAAAAAAACCCTCAGGTTAAAATCCTCCTCTGAGCATCATGGGCAAAAAATGACAATGGCAGCGTGGCTGAGTCTGGAGCTCAGGACAAAGAACCCAGGACAAGGCTTCACCTCGAGGCTGTGTCCTTAAGAGAGAAGGAAAAGCTGGCTGATCCAGATAGCAGGGATGCCAAGTATACGCGGCTCCCCAGGCACACTCAAGCGCAGGGTCGAATCTGAAGAGGTACCAACACTGCTTCCCTGGGGACGTGCAACCACCCCAGAGACTTAGCTCGAGTTCACACCATCTCCATGGGACTTATTGACATCCCTACCCGCGTCACAGCAGTGCGCAGCAAGCTGTCCCCAGCCTTTTATCAACTAAGACTCGAGTCATTTACTGTGCATAGATGAGGTGCAGGGAGCCACGGAAGAGCTGACAAGCTGGGATAATATACTCTATACACTTTCCCCTATAAAACAGCACATGCCAAAGGCCGTGAGGGAAGCAGAGACCCCAGGGAAACCTGGGGGAGTTAAGCAATGCCTTCAGGCATCTGGTATACCTCCCTAAAGTCTTTAAAAGTGCCAAGTCATCAGGATGGCCGTACTCCTGTAGTCTTCTGATGCACCTCACACTGTCACTATTACAAACGATCCCTAGCTACCTTGATCCCAGAGACCCACTGGCTTCTCATGCCCAGATGCCCCAGCCACACTACAGAATTCCTCTTGCTAAATCACCCTCCCAACAATCTCAGAAGAGTCAAACAAAACAAATGTTTTTTTAATCTCCTTTTCCATTATCCCCCCAAACTCTCTAGCTCACATGTATATTGACATGTCTTGTCAAAAGACCATCTCGGACCCTCCAACCTACTCTTTTTTTCATCCTGTTTCCACTGGCTCTCAAATTAAGAGAAGAGAGTATAAAGTATAGCCACCCAACCTGCAGGCATTCACCACTGGAAAGTAATTTCCTAATTCCTTAGCAGGACAGTCCTTCAACCATGATTACCGTGACTGACATGCAGATGGAGTTCTGATGTCATGTCCCCTGTTGAGGCCATATGCTGAAGACCCTATCCTTCCCAGAATCCCACTGGTACATGCACCATTGGGAATATTGGTGACTTCTGTGTCACTGTGAGCAAGTTCCTCGTGGCAGAACAGGAAGCAGGGAACCAAACAGGGATGGAAGCCAGATTCCAACCTCACAGACACTCTCCCAATTCTTCCAGGTAGGCCTT
Organism: Neodon shergylaensis; assembly: GCA_025134845.1. NCBI lineage: Eukaryota > Metazoa > Chordata > Mammalia > Rodentia > Cricetidae > Neodon > Neodon shergylaensis. The sequence continues at coordinate 7,639,787 of JABTXL010012322.1, read as the reverse complement.
ACCTTCTGCAATTTCTGCCACCACCCACATGGCCCTACCACCTGGGAACCACACATTCAATACAGGAGCCTATATTTCATATTCAAACCATAAAACTTGGGGTTTCAGTTGCACTGCCTAACAAAATGGACTGTTGGCTCTAAGTCACCAAAATTTTGCTGGTTTTTATGAGTTGAAGAGCTTTGGCCAACTCCACTTCCTATGCTGGCCCCTCATTTCCTATGGACAAGTATAAAGAACAGCGTTCACTCTTCTTTCTCCTGATAAATATCATGAGAATGAATAAAACATTATCCTCTACCATACTGACATTCCAGTCAACAATGGGCCACATGTGTGGCAGTGTCTGATTAACATTACAATGGAAGCAGGCATTCTGCCTGGCACATGCCTGTAATCCCAGGACTCATGAAACTGCAACAGGAACAACACAAGCTTGAGGCCAGTCTGGGCTACATAGTGAACAATGCCTCGGTATTTTCTCTGCTTATGTTAGCACACAAATGTATTAGAGTGGAGCTAAAACATTCCTATCCTCTAGCATCCTAACATACTAGCATAGTGCATTGTCCTCACGCTTGTGACATCGCTGTCAACAGACCTATGACCCAACCAGTCACACAAAAAGGTGGCATACACACTGCAACCAGTGTGTAGAACCTAGTGAATGCCTGTGCATCTAGTCTGTGTAGGCATGATACAATCACCATTATTTTCTAAAGTATTCCTGCTACTTGTAAAATAAAAAAAAAAATACTGAAAACAAATCATGCCACACTTGGAAACCACCTCATGCTGGGTGTGTCTTTAGATGACATCAAGAGGCCTGTCGAATGATTAACACAAACACCATCTAGGTTTGAATAAGTACTTTCTGTCATGTTCTTACAACTATGAAGTCACCCAACAGCATGTGTCTCAGAAAGTGTCCTTGTCATTATGCATTGCCACGGTTGTGACAAGAAAAAAGAAGTGTCACATGACTGTGCTGCCTTCCCATATACCACACCATTCATTTCTAGAAGGACCTCTGTATCTTTCCTGCAGATTATTTATTATAGTTACTGTAAATGGGTTCTATCCTTTGAAATCAAAATCTCCTAATGAAAAAACTATAACAAGGACACCAACTGCTCAACATGCAGAGAATAAAAGACTACAGAGTACTCCGCCCTAAATGAGACATTCATATTCCACTTCTCCCCTCTAAGGCTCAGAGGTCTTTGTGGAAGAAGAGGCAGGAAGATTGTAAGAGCCAGAGGTGGTGGATGACATCAAGGGAATGGGTTTTCAGACACCACAGGGCAACTGCACATGTGGACTCGTGGAGATTGTGACGTCATCACAGGCCTGCTCAAGCTCCAGACAGACAGAATCCCACCATAGGGCGGAGAAGGTGGATCAAATCCCACCACCAGCTGAGAGCTGGAGGCATCTGAGAGAAGAGCGTCCATTTTCTTTAATGATGTAACTGACCCCTGATAGGTTGGCCCCCACTTCCAAAGTGATCTGGACAACACAAACTCAATGGGAAAAGAAGAAAAAGAAGAAGAAATCTCAATGTTGGTCAGTCGTGATGGGAGAGTGGAAATGTTGGTAATGGGAAGAGTTTGGGGAAGTATAAATATATTCAGTATACATTATGAAATTCTTAAAGAAGTAATACAAATATTGCAAAAAACATTGGGTGTCAAGTTTATAAAAATGAACTCTAACACTTCTCTCCCTATCTGATTGATAACATGTTATTACCATCTCTGCCAATGGTCAAAGGGATGGAGTGGGGACCAGTGGAGTTTCAAAGCTGGGGGTTCCCGGAAGGGCCTTTGTGGATTCTACTGCATCCCCTCCCAAAGGCATCAGCAGTTCCACAAGTCCCTCTATAGGTAGCACGGCAGGTAAGTGGAAAGTTCTCCCATTCCAGAGCTTGTTCCAAAGCCCACACTTCCTCCATCATCCATATACCCCAAACAGCTTTGAGAGCACAGCCTTCCCTGCTGTGGACACTGACAGCAGCAATTGCAGGCACATGCACTTGCATGCTCAGCAACTCTACTCTAACATGTCTGGGTTCACTAGACTACAGCGATGACACAGGATCAAGCCTGTGAGATTTGTTTGACCCACAGGTCTCCCTAAGGATACATGGTCCCTCCTTCTAGGGTCTGAGCAGTCCTCAGTATGCTAGAACAAGTTCCCTAGCAGAAAATGACAGAATTTGGGGAGTACAGGTCACATGTTCTAGACCTCAAGTGATCCGAAAATTGTCAGTCTGTGTGGAAACACTGCCATGCTTTGAAGAAGGCGTGATTACAGAAAACTCGGGGTGGGTCTGTTCTAGGGTTAGCTGGGGTGGTGTCTGAGGGTGGAAGAGACAAGGGGGATGAAGATGACATTTTCCTGTGGCTCTGCTCAAACCAGTTATGGACTTAAAACCACACAACAGCCACACCCACTAGCCAAGGACAGACCACAGAAGGGTCGCATGACAATCTTTTTCTCACACTTCTTTCATTTTACCCAACCTTCTGAGGCCTGGATCTGAACGAAGTGTTGCTCCAAACATTCATGCGTTGAGGGTTTGAGCAACATGCACCGGTGTTTAAAAGCAGGGTCTTTGGGTGGTAACTAGATAATGAGGATTCCAACTTTATCAACAGAGTAAACCATGGGATGTAGAGCTTCACTGAATATTAGGAGGCATGACAACTTTAAGAAACATGGCCTAGCTAAAGGTCTATGCTATATTCTTTCTTCCTTCCTTTCTATACATCCATCCATCCATTCATCCATCCCTTTCTCCCTCTCTCTTTCAAGATAGATAGATAGATAGGTAGGTAGATAGATAGATAGATAGATAGATAGATAGATAGATAGATAGATAG
>JABTXL010012322.1:7608561-7636892 GCA_025134845.1 Neodon shergylaensis | reverse complement strand
TAGATAGATAGATAGATAGATAGATAGATAGATAGATAGATAGATAGATAGATAGATAGATACTCTTCCTTCCCTCCCTCCCAACCCCCACATCCCTTCCTCTCTTCCTTACCCAATGGTTCCATGAAGCATCCAGCCCTTAAGCCCCACTTACCGGCTGGCAGCTGTCTTCACAGGGCTTCTGAGAGCACTGGGCCACCCGCAGGCCCATGACAGTATCCTCCATGTCGGTGCAGGTGCAGGTGTCACAGCCCTCCTCCCAGAACCGGCCCACAGGGTAGATGGTGCCTCGGTGGACACAAACCTGGTGACACAGTTTCCGGGAATGAACTCACTTAGAATCAATTAACCATTAGTGATAGCCATGGTGTGGAAAGGGTTTAGGGGATGGGAAACCATATTCCCACACACACCAAGTCAGTCATGGTGGATCTCTCCCTCTTTCGACTGCTATTTATAGCTTACTGTTTGGAATTATAGACTAAGGCAATACATGCTAACAAGAGCAGAAGTCGGGATTGCATTCTACATGGTTCCTATAACTTCTAACGTAACACCAATCTGTTAAAACCTTGTAGTAGCTTGAGTGTGTGGAGACGGAGGATACATGCATGGATGGATGCATGGATGGACTGAAAGCAATGGACAGACGAGTACACTATTAACTACTCCCTAAATAATCCTTGCAACCACAGTCTCTCCTTAGCTAACCTTGTTCAAGCCATACACCGATGACTGTGACCTCAGCGTCTAGCCTTGACGAATACATAGTAGACTCACTGTCACTACCTCCTGAGTTAATGACATTTCCCTATGCATGAGAAGGAACACTGACTGCTCGCCCTTGGTTCAGGGAGCAAGAGGGCTGGGAAGTTCAAATCTCCTGTGAAGAACAATGAGTGGGCCAGCATCGCAGCCAGGGGTGGGCAGTGCCTACCTTTTCGGGGAGACAGGTGGTTGTGGTGCAGCCACAGTCGTTGGTGGTGGCCGAGGCCAGGTACCCGAGTGGGCAGCTCACTGTGGAGTTGGCGCAGCTGCAAGTACACTCATACTCATCACAGCACTGGGTCTTCCTAAGGGTCGGTGTCCGATGCGGGGGACAGGTGGGTGGGGACACTCTTTTGCACTCTTCTTTCCGGCAGGCTGGGGTGGATACAGGTGACAGCCTCAGTCCTGCCATACCAAGCATCATCCTCTACTAGTGCTACGTGCTTGGCTGAGGCAGGGTTCTAGGGAACCAGACCCAGGGTATTGGCATGCACATGCACTCAGCTCATGGCTATAGGATATTTCGATACTCCCAAAATGGCCACTCTTCTGAGTGCTGCACTAATGAGAAATACAAGGTTGGGTATCCTTATGGAGAATGGAGAGGCCACTCAATCCCTACACTACTACCCCTAAGAACATGTTGATGGGGCACGGTCCTCCCAACCACAGACTCTGAGAGATACCAGAAACAGACCCCTAAAGCCCAGAGGCACCAGGGCAAATTGTGGCCGGAAGACACTTGCATACGCTGTCAGCTAGCAGGATCCTATCCCCACCTCAGGGCCTCAGACATCACCCTCCGGTCTTACCACCTCCAACAACGCACAAATGAAATGTTGCCAACAACACTGTCACCACCACAATGTTATTTTATAGTTATTTGAGCCCATTCTTGCACCCTACACCTAATCCCAACTTCCTTATAATGTGACCGCTTCAACTCCAAAGCCTGCATCGAGGAACTCAAGTGATGTTTCAAAGTAGGAATCCAAGAACGCCCCTAGACTTGAAAGGGACCCTTGGTAACTAATCACAGAATTCCGTGTCTCACCGTGTCTAATTTTAGCCCACCTCTGTGCTAAAAATGTATTTTATGATTAAATATATAAGCCTACAGAGAAAATACCCTATTAAGTTTGAAAATAAGGTTCTGTGAGGAAGATAGGCAAGGCAATGTCCCTTCCACTCCGTGGCAGAGAAGGCGAACAAGAAACTGTTGGGTTTGAAATCTCACTGCCTGAGCCCCATCATCTTCTTTGTGTTTGTTAGTTTGTTTGAAGTTTATTTCAGTGTGTTGATGTTTTGTCTACATGTATATCTGTGCGACACATGTATGCCTGGTGCCTTCAGAGACCAGAGAAGAGTGTCAGATCCCCTGGAACTGCAGCTAACACGGGCAATTGTGAGTCATGTGGATGCTGGCGATCAAACCTGCGTCCTCTGGAAGAGAAGCCAGTGCTTTCAACCACTGAGCTATCTCTCCAGCACTCCTGTGTCTTGATGTACCCCCCCCAAATGGCATGGCTGCACCTGCATCCACACTAGAACATCTGCAGCTGATATAGAAAACTCAATTACATATGCCCTTAACTCTTTTTTCCAAATGTACCCCAAACGTAGGTTCAGCTAGCTGAAAAAGAAAATGAAACAATCTTGGTCCCCAAAACAGAAGATGACTTTCCAAGGATAGGATAGAATGGCCCCGCAGCCGCTCCTCCCCACGGCAACCTTACCACAGGCGAAGGTGGGTCTGCACTCTCCAGGGTTGGTCAGGGTTGGCTGGAGCCCTCCTTCACACGGAGGCACCGGAGGCAAGTTGCAGTTGACCAGGTCACACACTAAGGTTTAAGAAAGAGGGGTGTACGCAGGTTTTGGTGAGGTTACTCTCTTATTGCTTGTCAGTGAGATCCGCACACCCTCTCCTGTGGATGTCTATGACTTTAAGGGGATGGTGATGGCCAATAGAGGCAGGCAGAGATGGAGATTTAAAGAGAGAGGTGAAACATTGGATGGATGGATGGATGGATGGATGGATGGATGGATGGATGGATGGATGGACAGGGGTAGGGGAAGGTGGATGAGAGGCAGCTAGTTGATGGTCAGGTGAGTAGATGCTTATATACAGAAGGAAGATGGAAGATAGATAGATAGATAGATAGATAGATAGATAGATAGGATAGATAGACAGACAGACAGACAGACAGACAGATAGATATAGATAGGATAGATAGATAGATAGATAGATAGATAGATAGATAGATAGATAGATAGATAGATAATGGATGACAGATGTTATGTTACCTCACATAGACTAATGGTATCATTTACAAAGACTTGGAGCCTTTCTGCCAAGTCTGAATTCTCTAGATCTCAGTTTTCCCTCCTGTGTAGTGGAAACTCTAGTTTATCAGGTTAGCCTGGGGATTTCATGAACTAATGGAAGTAGAGTCCCTAGCACATTATAGAAATGAAATTTGTCTATAAGCTGGGAGACTGGACCTAAAATGATCCCCTAATTTTCTCTACCACTAACATTCAGGAGATCTATTTGATAATATTGTTCTCAAACCAGATCGAACCCTTTATAAGATTTGTGTTGATATCTGATCCAATTTCATCAGAATAAATCAACTTCCCAGAATTCTGGCTTCCTGTCTAGTCTCTTGGCCTTTCCCTTGGCCTCTCTGCTCTCCCTTGAAGATCCACCTTCGGAGCATGAGTTAATAAACACATCTGGTGGGGCAGATTTGAGAAGGCCATTAGCGCCCTGTCACGCAGCCACGCTACTGTCTCTGAACCCCTTGAATTAAACGTCATTCACCACCATCACCGCCCCTCCCCCATACACAGCCATGTGCTAAAGGCCTGCATGTGGCCTTCCCCATAGCTCGTGTCCTCAAAATCTCACTGGAAACGTCTCCTGACAAAATGGCATTTTCCTCAGCAAAGCTCTGTAGCTCCGACAATCGCCCCCATGCTGTCATGGCTCTTAATCTCACATTCAAGCCACACTGTAAGAAGCTGTCGTCTCCCACCCCCTCTACATACCCTGTGACTAAGAACAGAGCATTTTCGGGTATCTATGACTTGACCCACAATGGGCTGGACTGGGGTCTGGACCCTGGAGGAATTGGCTGGGTGGACACATACCGCACTCATACTCTGGGCAGCACCTGTTTGCACTCTCCTTGAGGCGAGCCACTTCACATGGGCCACACGTGGGAGCTGGGGGAGAAGAACAGACACAAAATTCAGGAAAAAAAATCAACTACGGCCCAGACTAGAGAATGTTTGCAGTTCTCATTCACAGAAAGGCAGCACAGACACCTCAAGGGATTCCCAAAGGATTGGGACCATGGGACCAAGACAGGATGCTGGACAGAATGAGTCTTCACAATGGGTCTTGCTAGCATCCTCAGGATTTCCCTCCAGGGGACTCTGAGTCTGATGACAGCACTGGGTGGAAGGACAGGGGGAGGTACATGAGCATCTGCTTCAGGGGCCAAAAGGGACTCCTGGTCTCAGCAAATGGAAATGAGGTCTCTTCAAGAAAAACACATCCATGTGACCTTTACTTGGACTGGCCCATCATGGCAGGGTGGCTGGAGGCCCATGGAGTCCTTCTTCATGCAGGGACAGCAGACATCAGCCTCACTTACCTCTGACTGTTGGGCACGGCTGCGCAGTGCAGTTGACTTTCCTTCCACTGAGGCACACACAGATCTGACAGGGCTGATGATCTGGGACCCAGGTCTCCAGGAACTGAGGGGAAGACAAAGCTAAGCAGGGGTGTAGGACACTGTAGTCTGAGCCCCAGGATCATGGGAATCAGTACTCCCATCAATGGCTTGTCTTGCCCTCTTGAGGGCCTGGAACATGGGGCATGAGGCAGGTGGGCCAAAGTGGCAGCCTTGCCTGTCTACTTGAGTTTGCGCTGCTTGTAAGAGGATCCTGTCTCGGAAAGAAATGTGGCAAATAGCCAAGCCGCTGGCTGTTAGGAGGAGAGGAGGACTGGAAGCAGAAAACCACAGAAGAGCAGGAGAGGGGTGGGGTGTCTACACCTGTAATCCCAGCCCTGGGGAGACAGTGACAGTGGGATTTGGAGTTTGAGGCCAGCCTGGGCTAAATATAAGAGCTTGAATCAAGGAAAAAAACGAGGCTTGGCATAAAGGAGGAGGAGGAAGAAGAAAAAGAGGAAGAGGAGCTAGAAAAAGAGAAATGCAAACCAAAAGAAAGGAAAAAAAGAAAAAAAATGAGGCTGTTCTAGATGTTATTTCAGGCCAAGGCTTGGAGTCCCGGGAAGGTGCACGGGGCACTGGCTCGCTTCTGGGGCAGGAAGCTGAGAATGACAGCCGAGAAGGAGGGAGTCTTGCTGTGATGTTTCTGTTCTCTTTTATCCTTACTCATTCTAAATGCGGACCTCAGCTATCTAAAGAATAAAGCCCTGTCCAGCGATCAGAACGTGGTGCTGATAATGCGGTGCGATTAACCTCCCTCCACAGGGCTGACGGTCTGGAGCCCACTATCAAAAAGATACCCCAAAATGAGTGTTCAATTTATTCCTCTAGGACTTTTCATCTTCCTTGGAAGCTTTAGCCAAGCACACTCAAGGCAGGACACCGAGTCAACTGCCCCTGAAAAAGCGAGTAAGTTCAGCCCTTGCAGATGCCACCAGTCTGACTGCAGCAACTATGCCAGCAGGGGGCGCTATTACACAGGCCCAAGCTGTTTGCAGGCTGAACTTGTCATCCACAGAGTTCAAATCAAGGCGCAGAACAGGTATAAGAACAGCTGGATTTCAAGATTAAATAAAGGGGCCAAAAGAACAGGCTGTAGAGAGTATGGGATAGGAAAACCGAAGTGCTCAAGGCCAGTCAAAAGACACATGTCGCCATTCGCCACCCACTAGAAGTTGCACGTTTCACCGTGGAAGGTGCCAAAGGAATGTAGCCCTTAGCCCGAGCCTGAGCTTCAGAGCCTCTGGAGAAAGGAGGTGCCAGACCACGGGCACAGGGTAAAGGATGCATGTCCCCCTGAGCTGAAGGGGTACTCTGAATATCGCTGCACTAGCAGCGGCTCCCGGGAGAGACCACAGCCTGTGCGGGACTCCAGATCCCATCTGATCCTACTACAAAAGCTCACATCTCCACGGTGCATTCTGTAAAACAAACAAGAGCTATGGAAACTGGTAAATATTTTCCCTCTTCCCGGGGTATAGCAGATTTAAGCCCCGGTTATTTCCCTGAAGGAAGGTTTTCTGGGCTTTCTGTTTCAGTCTAAAAATTCATTTAATGGAAATGTTCTTCATATTAGATTTTCATTCTTTCTCGGCTTTAAAGCGGATGCTGGGAACACAGGTGGCTGGATAAGCGCTTGTTTTCTCCCATTTAAACTCTATTTTCTGAATAACTAAAACCGGCTGTGTTCTCGTCAGAGGTTTTGATTAATTCTATACTTGATTTTTTTTTTCAAATATAAAACCGCTCTTATGTCCAGAATCATGTGCTTTTTGGACAGATCCCTTAATGCAACTCATATGCCTATTCCAATTTGTTGTGTGGAAAGTGAGGAAAATAGAGGGAAGGAGAAACAGAGTCAGAGAGGAGAGGGGGAAGAGAGTGTTGACCACACCAAGGTTTCAATAAAAGTCACACGTTTCCTGCCTTTGGGACCTGCAGACATGTGACACTCGTGGAGCCAGGAACACTCAGCTGGAGAGCTTACTCCTCACCACAGGGGGCCAAGGAAGAGGGCAAGACCATTTCTGCCTTGAGAGGAAGCGCTTTGCACTTCACACAGTTTGAAATGACCACCGGGTGGGTGTTAACGCCTTACACAAACGCTAGAGCCACCCGCCCACCCCGCAGGAACCCAGGAGCCCCAAGGAGCAGGGAGTGAAATGTGAAGTTTTGCCAACTCACTCAGGGACTCTTATGTCCCAGGACTTAATTAGCTCAGCAATTTGAAATATGGTAGACAAGTATGTCTGGGTTTCTTCCCTCTTCGCCTATTCATGGTGTGAAAAAAATGGGGCTCACTGGGATGAAGTTCAACTACTGACCTCAAGCAAGAGACCCTACCCAGTCCCCAGCACTGCTCGCATCAGTGCCCTCTCAGCGCAGGTCTTAGATAGCAGCTCCTCCTGAGGTCCATGGCAGAGCTGGGACAACGCAGGATGACCTGGTGCCATCAAGAGCAGTCCCATCATATATGCCATATAGCCCATGCCATATGAACCTTGAACTTCTCATCCATTAAATATGATATGTGATAATGACCCCACAGGGACTTGGAGAAAATCAAAACTGATCTGGTTTACAATGTCACAGACTAAACAATGGAGCTACTGTGACTTTTGATTGTCGTTATTCTCTTTGGTTGGCTAGCTTTACCACAACTTCCACCAGCTGTGACTAAATACAGGGGTAAGTTACCCCAGCTGGGGCATTAAGGAAAAAACGGTTCTCTTGCTGAGTGTGGTAGCTTGAAAGAAAATAGGGAGTGGCACTATGAGGAGGTGTGGCTGTTGGAATAGGTGGTGCCTTGTGGAAGGAAGTGTACCATTGTGGAGATGGGCTTTGAGGTCTCCTGTATGCTCAAGCCATGTCCAATGTCTCAGATCACTTCCCGTTGCCTGCAATTCAATATGTAGGACAGACACTTGGATACTTCTCCAGCACCATGTCTGCCTGCATGCCACCATGTGGCATCATGATGATAATGAACTGAACCTCTGAAAATGTAAATCCCCAATTAAATGTTTTCTTTTGTAAGAGTTGCCGTGGTCATGATGTTTCTTCACAGCAATAGAAACCCTAACTAAGAGAGAGAGGCTGGGTATGTTAGGTCTTGCAAGCACATTCCCCTTAACTAGAAGCCAAATAGGCTTCTATACCTACCATGCTTGGTGAAGTCATTGACAATGATGAAGGACAGGGCCACTATGTACCTCATCTTGTAAATATAGAGGTTATCAGCTTAGAAGAGAAAAGACCACTATCATTGCCCAATGGAAGGATTGATAAATAATATCCTCTGGAAGTGTGCTCAGGAGCTCCCAGAAAGCTAAAAGAATTGGCAACTCAATGATTCCCAAGCAAATCATCCCAGGAACAATTGCAGTAAACGTGCTTCTGAATAATAGAAAGGGCAGGTCGTCAGAGTTACACTGAGCTTCAAATGCTGAGCGCAACATCAAACCCGTCTCTACAAGCTGGATCCACAGGAAAGTTGACTCAGCTGGGTTCCTCGAGGGCTCTCTGTATTTAGAAGCAGGGTGGGTTAAACTAGCATCTTCTGATAGAGCTTGAGTTCAAAGGATGTTTTATGTGCACACACACACAAAGAGAGGCATGCACACACAGACAAATGCTTCATAATCAAATAGGTTAAAGAAGCAAAAACCTTCTGAAACATTTGCAGTGTGCACCAGTCCACTAAAAGCAATAAAGAACCCCACAATGAGGAAAGGTCATGGACTTCTCATCTGTACCCCTTAAACTCACTCGGCCACGGGTGGCTACAGATGCTCTGGAGGAAGAGAAACATGTCTTTAAGAACATGAAGATAGCATACAAAGTACATAGTATGTCTGAATAGTGGCAGACATCATCTTATGTTATTTTCTCCTTCCCTCCTGAGTTCCTATATCACTCTACATGCATGAATAAAAATAATATTAAATGATATGCTAACACTTTGGTGTTTGGTCCCACAGCTAATCCACGGGAGACCCAAGAGCTACGCTCTGATCTGTCTGAATCCAGCGCTGGTATGCATGCAACCTTCCTATTCCTCTATGATTCCTTAAGAGTCAACCCTGCTGCGGGAAGTGGAAGGGCCAACCCACCGAGATGGAGATGCCAGGCTCCTACCTGATGTCGGACTCCATCCTCCCCAACACACTGAGTGCAGGCCTCCTCGAGGACACAGCTGCCGTCCAGCATGACTTGGTGTTGGGGACAGAAGCAGCCTTCTGAGGGGTGGTCCCCACAGGAGCTAGTGTTCCCGTCACAGTGCCGAGGGCAGCCACGCTCACAGTGGTTATACACCAGGGACGGTGGGCACGACAAAGCTGTAGACAAAGAATAAGGTCATTCTCAATGGCCTACACCAGCCAGAAGCAAAAGAAGCACCGCCAATTCAGGGTGGCCAAACATCCGGCAAACTTTCCAGAGCAGACACGATTAGTCTCCCCCAGTGTCCACTCTCTTCATCTTCCACTGTACTGGAATCCTTGCTTCGGCATGCGACCACTCAGAAGAATGAATACAAAACCTCCTTTGTGATTGTGTGCAGTCACATGACTAAGTTCTGACCAATTAGCTAAGAGAGGAAGGAAGGCCCATGCAAACTATTTTACTTTAGAAAGACAGCTGTTCCTTCTTCCTGTAGTTCCAGTTGGACCCTGCACTTCATACCAAGAGCTACATCTTCAGCCTTGGGAAGATGACCATGACCAGCACCAGTGATGCCACCTCCCTCTGTCCATCTAAATGACAGGAATTCCTACTTCTCTGCTACTTGCAGCCAGCTATAACCCTAACCAATAATATGAAAGCTCTGCCATTCTTTCTTTGGAATACAGACATATCTGAGACTTTAAAAATCCTCTTAAGAATTCCATAGTAATGAGAAAGGCCCAGAGAGAGAAGCCACTAGGAAACTCCTTCACACATTATAACCTGGCTGGGAAAACTCACATGGCCATATTCATACAGCTAGTGGTGGTTTCCAAAGGCCTAAAGCACAGGGGTTATCTCTGTGTGTACAATAAACACTGAGGACATGTACAAAGCAGGTAAACATAGAAGGTGCTTTCCATAATGCAGACCACAGCTTCTGCTTGTTGGTCTGCAAGCGGGTAGAGTGGAAGCCATACCATCCACATGGAGATGAAACCCTGCTGTGGAATATTATTTTAACTATGGAAAGATGTGTTGCATTTGTTTATGTTGCAGAATATTACTTTAATTGTGTAGAGGTGTGTTACATTTGTCTATGCTGCATTTGTTTAATGGTGTAAAGGTGTGTTACATTTGTTTGCTGCATTTATTTAATTATGAAAAGATGTGTTGCTGTGTCACCTTGCCTGCCTGAGGCACCTAACTGGTCTAATAAAAAGCTGAACGGCCAATAGCTAGGCAGGAGAGAGGAAGGCTGGGTTGGCAGACAGAGGAAATAAATAGGAGGAGAACTCTAGACTCAAAAAGAATGAGAGAAGAGGAGAAGAGAACAAGGAGAAAGAGAGGGACGCACGCAGCGGAGAGACCAGCATCCAAACGCACGCAGCAGAAATACACTTTTATCTCCATAAAAATACTGCATTCAAAGGGCTTCTATATCTACAGTCTTGTTTGATCCTAACTGGAATCCTAAGAGGAAACTCTCATCTTTATTAGGAAAATGAGAATCTGAAGACCAGAGAGTGTGATCGATCCCATACTTGATCTGTTTCCAAGGTTGAGGGAGCGCATACGGGGACTCACCGCAGAAGTCAGGTGTCCTCCAATCAACACAGACCCCATTGGTCCGACAGAGGTGGGCATAAGAAGCAATCACCTCACACACTCGCTCCTGGTGGCAACTGTCTTGCTGGCAGATGGCATGGAATGTGGCTGGAGCGAGGACCTTGTGGCATTCAGCAAACAGGGCTGAGAGGAGGACCTGGCAGCGGGAGCTCTCAGAGACGGGACACTGCTCCTCGGGAACAGGCTGGCACGTGTGCCCTGGCTGTTGTACCGTCCATTCCTGGATGAGCCTTTTCCAGTCGGTGGTCACCGTGCCATCACGCAGCATGAAGTCATTGGCCCCATTCTCATCACAGATTCCTAGAGCAACAAAAAGAGACAGCAGTGCCAAACACTTGGCCCTTCTCCACCCTCAAGGATGGTCTGACCCTCACCACTGGATGCTTGAAACAGGATTCAGTAATATAAGCGCCAACCTCCATACATCCAGGAAGCATGGCTGGGTTTACAGCACAGAAGAGGAGCGGAGCAAGCACCTCCTTACCACAGAGACCGTACATCTTCGAAGCAAAGGTCTTGGGGCTAAGTTGCAGTTGGAATTCATTGTTTTGTGGAGTGAATGTGAGGATGTGGCCAAGATGGTTGAACCTGACTTCATACATGATCGCACCGTAGATGCTGACTTCCATGTCTCTGCCCACGTAAGGGGCAGGGACCAGTCTCCCATTCACTGCCATCTGCTCCAACAAGAAAAAGGTCACCAATAGTTCTCATGTATCAGACGCCGCGGGGCTTCCCTCTTGCTTCTTACTGAAGCTATGGGGGGGGGGGTTCTCTGTGCTCACACTCCTCTGACTGCAGAACTTAGCCCACGCCTGATGTTTGTCAGAAGCTCTTGCTAAACAAAGGGGCTTTGGAGAGCTTGGCAGCCTAGACCACTATAATAACACTGTGCAGGTAGCACAGACCGCTATATCACTGTGCAGCAGCACGGACCGCTATTACATTGTGCACAGACCGCTATAATAACACTGTGCAGACAGCATGCTCCTGAACCAGAAAGCCCAAGGCTCCAGGAACCTGATCTGTGTACCTCAATATGAAAGATGACCCCTTCCCGATAGGCCAGGGAAACTGCCAATGCACCAGCTCCTGGAGCAGGGTCTCCCGAAGGACGCACCTGCCAGGATGGCTGCGAATCCTTCATATGAGCACGGTGCCTTCCTTCTGAAGCCCCACCAGAGAGCATATCAAGCATATTAAAATGTACTCACATTCTGCAGCAAATGTAATTTTGTTGTAAGAATTTTGGAAGGGTTTTTTTTTATCACTCTGATTTTAAGATTTCTTTGGCTATGACTCCTCGTTTGATATATGACTAACTCTGATTTCTCAGCAATTAGTGCTCGTACTCAGGAATCCTTACCAAGTGAGAAAATCAAGTCTACAAGTTGTTTTCGCGCCATGAAATATTTATGATTTCCAAATGAACAAGTAAAGACGTTGGCATAACATAACCTTTTGTAGGCATTTAATCAAACATTCATTTTAGCGGTTTGGCAGTCTCCTCTCTAAATTTTGAAGCCATACGATTTTTGTTGAGGCCCTAAATATTTTCAGAGGCCCTGATTTAAGCACTAAATATTTCCATTTGGAGAGACCCCAGGCCTTGGGTACTGGACTCATAATGCCTACTGCGTCCATGGTCCTGGTGCCAACCCAGCTCCTTATCAATGCTAGAAACTGGGACTAAATTCATAACTTGCTATCTAAAACTGATCCACTCTCCCAAATCTGGACCCAGAGCAACGTGAAATCATGCCAGGACTAGGGAGATGGCAAGGAACCCCTCTGAAGGAGGAAGTGCCCCTGCTAGTCAAGGCAAGGCTGACTCCCAGCACCATGCAGTTTTCCTAAAGCTCCACTCAGCCCAGCCATGGATCCCAGAGCAAATTCATCTCACCTCCATGTCACTGTGCAGTCCCACAGAGAGGCCAGCATGCTTCACTTCAATGGACTTCATGCAGGCTTGCATGGCCCCAGGACTGCAGGCCCCGTTGTGGAGAATCACCTCCAAGTCCTGCTCTGTGTTTCGAAAGAGGACGTAGGAGCAGTTGCCAGTCAGCTTGAAGTTCTGCCCATCGAAGGTGACAATGTGCCGAGTGGAACTGCCCGTGCACACACCTGAATGGGGAAAGCAGACGATCGATGGAGCCTATCCAGCCCCCTCATGCAGGCCTGCAGCAACATGGCCAAGCTGTGCCCAAAGTGAGCCGGATGCTCTCCAGGTGAACCTGGCCAAGGGAACACAGTGATGTTCCAAGGGCGCAATGTCATGTTGAAAGCTTGAGGCACCGAGTAAGCTATTCATGACCTCGCTGAAAAGAAAATTCACCTTAAGACTTGTATCCCTTCATCTAACAGTATTGGTTGCCGCAGCAACCTAATCCCGCAAGAGATTACATGAGAGAAATATTTCCTGGGCCAAAGTAAACAATTGGGTCTCGGAGCTCACTCAGGGACCCACATTCACGTATAATCAGCAGATTCTCAAGGTTCCTACTAAAACAGTATGTGAATGCTAATCACTGGGCATCCACATAAGATGACTGGGGAATGGGGAAGGGTCCCACTTTGAATGTCCCAGTGCCACTGATCTGAAAGCAAATCTTGGACCTAAATGAGTTTGGAGATGAGTTTTTCATGCAAATCATGACTCATTTATAGAACGAATGAACAAAAACCAAGACATGAGAGGAAAGCTCAATGAGACGCCACCCACACCCCTTACTCATAACCAGGCCGGGGGCACCACAGAAGGTGAACATCAACACGGCTTGTGACTGGCAGGGTTGGCTGCACCATTCCTCAGAGCTGAGCAGTCTCCATGGTTTTCACTCAAAGTCCCCAAGTCCCAAAGCATTCATCAAGTAACAGACAGAACACCACAGTCCTGTGGGTACTCATGCTGCTAGGGTGCCCTGCTAGGGTTTGGGCACATGTCCCCCAAAACATTGGCTGCTGGCTGCTGGCCCTGCTGGAAAGCAGTAGGGCTTTTGTCTATGGTTGCCAGGCTCCATTTATTTTGGGACTTTGGTGATGGAAATTCTGGCAAAAACACGCAGCAGGAGGAGGACACTCACCTCATGGCTAGGAGAGAGGAAGGGACTGGTGTGCTATGTTCCCTTCAAGGGCACACCCCAAAAAAACTAATTCCCCTCTACTC
Source organism: Neodon shergylaensis (assembly GCA_025134845.1). Classification (NCBI taxonomy): domain Eukaryota; kingdom Metazoa; phylum Chordata; class Mammalia; order Rodentia; family Cricetidae; genus Neodon; species Neodon shergylaensis. The sequence goes on along the minus strand of JABTXL010012322.1, from coordinate 7,623,425 downwards.
AGCCCCAAAACTTTGAGCGAAAGTAAACCTTTCCTTTGATTTTAACTTTGTGGTGTCAGGTATTTTGCCATAGTGGTGGAAAAACTGAACAACATAATCCCCCAGCTCTGCTGTTAACAGCATTACATCAAGACAACAGCCTCAATTACCAATGACAACATGTTATTAAATCACAAGACAAAGACTGTTAACCAGATGGCTCTGTCCACCATCAGACCAACTATGACACGGTAAGTTGGAGCCAAAGGAGCTCAGAACTGAATTGTGTCTTGCCGCTTGCTTGTGCAAGACCCTGCTTGAATACTGGACTTTAGCAATCCCCTCCTATCCCTCTTGCATGATGGGACTGCAATCACAATGTTTGGGGACTGTCATGAGAGCTGGTGGCAATCTAGACTAAATGCCAACCTGACAGTACGTGGCATGCATATTCATGTTTCATGGATGAATCTGTTAACCTTAGGACTAAGCTAATGCCACAAATGAAATTCAACAGCTTTTAGTCATGACATCTCGGTGTGAGAGGCTTACAGAATCTGAGTGACTTCTGTGTTCAGAATACCAATTTATCTTTAAACAAACCGTCACAGCGTCACAGAGTACTCCAGTTTGCTGGCCAAGCTTTCTCTCCCTCTCTCCTCTCTCTCTTCTCTCTTCTCTCTTCTCTCTTCTCTCTTCTCTCTTCTCTCTTCTCTCTTCTCTCTCTCTCTCTCTCTCTCTCTCTCTCCCCCGTCCCTCCCTTTATTTCCTTTATTTAATTTTTTAGGTATGTACATGTATTTTGCCTGCATGTGTTTTGTCTGTGGAGGCCAGAAGAAGACATCAGATCATCTGGAGCTAGCGTTACAGAGAGCTTCAAACAGCCATGTGTAGGCTGGAAATCAAACCTGGGACCTCTGGAAGAACCCCAAGTACTTTTAACCACTGAGCCATCTCTCCAGATCCTACTACCAGTTGTAATGAGCCATATATATTAACAAACTCCAGTGTTCAAAACACAAGAAAAGTTAAAATAAAACTCCAACTGAAGAATGAGAATCTGAGGCTTACATAATGTTATCACAGAGCTACAAAATATTTTTTTAAATATACCACTCATAAACATATTCTAGTATCCATTTTATCTCTTCTCTCTTCTTTTCTTCACATCCTATTATCTCACTGTCGCTCTACATAGCAGAGAAGGATCTAAAACCAAGCATTTTGTTAAAACTATAGTCTGGGTATCAAAGAATAATGGACGCGCATTACAGATGTCAACTGACAAGCATAAAGAAAGATTGACAGAGATGCTGGGAGCTGGAGACGGAGCTCAGTGGTACTGGGCTTGCCTAGTGCGTGTGAGGCCCCAGGTTCCCAGCACCAAAATCAGGGGAAGGAAATGGGAAGCTATTTGGCAATTGAGAAGCAACACATAAAAAATATCAAAGAGGGAAACTGGGGACCTGGAAAGACATTTTAAAGAGAGCTGAAACACCCCGAAGATGTGAAATTCTGCACAAACATCACTAAGGAAATGACTTTCCCAACTGGTTTATTGAAAGCAAAAGAAAAAAGAAAAAAAAAACAGACAGAAACAGATCCACACAATGAACAATGAAAAAGGTGACAAAGTCTGTAAAAATGACTTTGAAAATCAGGAAGTAAAAATCTCAATAGAGACTCTATCCCAAAAATGTCATGGGGAAAAAACTATGACATGACATGGTAATTTAAATATACTCAAAAATTTACAAAAAAAATGAAGGCTATATTGAATATTTAAGAACTAAGAAAAGAAACAAGGCCAGACAGGTGACTCTTGCTGCCAAGCCCAACAACCTGCGCTCCAGCCCCACGGCCTACATGATGGGAGGAGAGAGCTGACTCCCTACGCTGCCGCCTGACGTCCACACGTGTGCCATGGCATGTGGGATCACATACACAGACTAAAACTCGTAAACAGAAAATGCAAAAAAAAACCTCAGAATGGGGATAGGTTTTTTAAAAGTTGATTGGGCTCAGGAGGAAGAAATGGATACGATCAAGTCAAAAATGAAGGGCCCAGGGGCAAGTGGACCACAATGAACACTGGAAAGAGAAACATTGAACAAAACAAGAAGTCAGCGCGAGAGCGGAGGGGGTGCAGGAAGGAAGCAGGGGAACCAGAGAGGAAGTCAAGACCGCGTGGGGATGGAGTCCTTATGAGGGACCAGAAAAGACATGGCATTTAAAGACTTGGTCTGACTCATGAGAAGACTCAGACCACAAAGAAGAACCAAACCTGAATGCTGCCAGCGCGTGACAAGTGTCTGCGAAATTTCACCCACATCTGCTGGCCCTGAGTAAACCTAGGGGAAGGGTAGAAAGGTAGCAGCAAAAGTATTCAACTTCTCCCGAGATGAGGTGTGGAAAAAAAAGTATTCAACTTCTTTTTTTTTGGGGGGGGGGTCGAGACAGGGTTTCTCTGTAGCTTTAGAGCCTGTCCTGGAACTAGCTCTTGTAGACCAAAGGCTGGCCTCGAACTCACAGAGATCCTCCTGCCACTGCCTCCTGAGTGCTGGGATTAAAAGTGTGCATCACCACCGCCCAGCAAAAGTATTCAAGTTCAAAGATCAAGAAAATAACACTCCAGGTGTCATGTGAAGGTATCCAGTAAGTTCACAGGTAAAAACCAAACCAAAACAGAACAAAACACAAAGCTCGTCAGTAGAATTCTCAAAAACAATATACAAAACCATGAAAGCCCTGAGCCCCATTCTCCAACAAGAAGGCAGAAGTGAATCAAGAGCAGAGATAGAGGGGAATGAGACCAGGGAATAACATCTGTGTGGGCAAGCCACAGAGTAGTTCAAACCCGTTCTTAAAAACTTCTTTCCAATTAACAGATGATTAAATGAGGGGAAAGAGGGGAAAGGGGAGGAACTTCAAATCTCCACAAATGCATGTGTGGTAAAATTCATCAATATGAGCAATTACCCTATTTGATAAATACAGTAAAAAAAAAAAACTAATAAACAGCATAGCCACTGAAGGGCAAAGGGAGGGAGCAATGTAAATAACTTGGGAAAACCAAATCTCACTCTGAGACTCAGTGCAGAAAGGATGGCACACAAATGCTTTGGCTGGGGGACTTGTTCTTCATACAGACTCTAGAGTGACATCACGTGCATTCTAGGATTAGGATTGGACGATGAGATCCAAGATTTATGCTATCTGAGAAAAATCAAGTATGAAAGATGCCAAAAGGACTCAAATCAAATCAAACAGATGCCCAAGAGCCACAGCTCGGACCAATGAAGCAAGAAAACAACTGACGGTAGCCAACTCTTACACAGAGTAGAGAAAGACAAGAATCCATGGAGTCCCATTCACGGGGCATGGCCCTCCTATTTCTCCCTATTAGGGAATGGGCAACAAAGGACTTACCCTGTCAAGACAGTCTCAGCCTAGTACCAATACCCCCTCCTTTTGTACTCACCAGTGAAAGGCATCAAGTGACAAAGCTATATTGGGGTATTAAATACTTTAAAATTGAAAGCTCCTTCTGACTTTAGAAGTCTGTCTTAAAACAGTTCTGTTGGTGGATATTCATTGTCCATAGTGATAGCATTCACAAAGTCTACGGAAATTGGCCTCTGCCCCCAGTTCTAGCATCCACTGATGATTGTTGGTTTGTTTTTCTGTACTGTTTGTCCAGTCGGGAGAGATTTCAATTCCTATCATCCACACCATATATGTTAGTTAGAATTCTGTCAAAGAACTTTATCACATCTCTCATTAACTAGTTAATCAATCAGAATAACTGTTTGTGCTCACGCCAATGCATAGTCTCGTGTGACCTTCTGAGCCCATCCATCCCCTTCGTTGTGCTCCCAGCTATGAGAGAAGCTGTCCACACTCTTTTCCCCAAAGGCAGGCAGTAGCAGCTGCATCTGAGCAGGTATCTAAACTCTAATGGAGTTCCAAGTTTCAGTTATTACACTGCCACCTAGTTACCAACTGAGACTGTCTGACCATAGAATTCTTTATGAATAAACAGAGATGGCATGGACTCTGAGACATTTTCATCTAAAACAGAAGGGAAATGTTCCCCCCTTACATACATCCTAAAGGGCAAGTGAGATGTGCGAACCACAGCCCTGATGGCATCCTACCATGATGTCTGTTTCCATTGTTGAGAACAGATCATCACAGAGGCCATTTCCAACCGTGAGGCAGAGGGCTGCCCCTCCCTGATGAGTATTCACCAAGGTTTACAGGGGATGGACCTGGGTCCAGCTCTTACACCAGGCCACCTGATAACATACAGTTGCATGCAGTCCCATACAACTATAGGTGTGACTTGGGAGAAGGACTCTGGAGATGCCTTAGACACGCTGCTATACTTCTGACATCCCAGTGATATACATTCTTAAGGATTGACTTGAAATGGCCAAGTTGAATTAGAACCTCAGAAAAGCAAGTCTTCCTGTGGTTCTGGGAAAATACATCTGTCTATAGATTTCCAAGACTCTGTGAAAACACATCCAGATGCCACTGGAGGGAAGGAGGAAAGGCAGGACAGGGCAGGAATGTTGTGAGGCAGGGGTACCCCCACCTGTCCCCTTCCACACTGTTGCCTACACAGTGAGTTAAAAACCTGCTCCTCTACACAGTCTAGACTGGGGAAATGAAGGACTCACAAGGGCAGGTCCAACGGCAGCCACAGGTCTCCTCCACTCGAATAGGGGACTGGCTGTTGGAACATGAAGGCCTGGGGCCATGGTCACAGTTGACTCTGTGACTCTGCAGCAAAGTCTGGCCATTTGGCAAGCAGGTCACTGTATGGCATTGATCTGGCAAGGTCCAGACATCCCCAGGCTGCAAAAAGAGAAAATAGATTTGAGAAAGGATCAAGATGAGTCACACTAAATCTAAATCCACCCACCATGTCACTGCCTGCCTCTGAAGATGGGCCAGGGCTGGACCACAGCCTTACATTAAGGAGACTCTACATGAGATTTGCCTCAAAATAGGCTAAAAACAAGCAGGAGAATGAGGCTAAAATCAACCAGGGTAAAACTAGTCAATAAGAACAAAAGCCCCCAACATTTATTTCTGACCTTTCCCCCAAATCAACAGAAAGGGACTTACCTTCTTCTCATTCCCGTCCTCGTCCACACAAATTCCAGAAAACCCTGAAACGGACAATAGAAAAACTTGAATAATCACCTACCACCAAGAATTCTAAACCATTCACATTTGCTAGCATTTGCTAGTCAACATACATCTGCTAGTCAATGCACAACATCTGCTAGTCAATGCACAACATCTGCTAGTCAACGCACAACATCTGCTAGTCAATACACAACATCTGCTAGTTAATGCGCAACATCTGCTAGTCAATGCACAACATCTGCTAGTCAGTCAATACGCAACATCTGCTAGTTAATGTCCAACATCTGCTAGTTAATGCACGACATCTGCAAGTCAACACATGACATCTGCTAGTCAATGCACAACATCTGCTAGTCAATGCACGATATCTGCTAGTTAATGTACAACATCTGCTAGTTAATGTACATCTGCTAGTTAATGCACGACATCTGCAAGTCAGTGCACGACAACTGCTAGTCAATGGACGACATCTGCAAGTCAATGCACCATATCTGCAAGACAACGCATGGTATCTGCTAGTCAACACACAACATCTGCTAGTCAACACACAACATCTGCTAGTTAATGCACAACATCTGCTAGTTAATGTACGACATCTGCAAGTCAGCACACAACATCTGCTAGTTAATGCACGACATCTGCAAGTCAATGCACATCTGCTAGTTAATGCACAACATCTGCAAGTCAATGCACCATATCTGCAAGACAGCGCATGATATCTGCTAGTCAACACACAACATCTGCTAGTAAACTCATAACATCTGCTAATCAATGCACAACATGTGCTAGTCAATACACATCTGCTAATCAACACACAACATCTACTAGTCAATGTACCACATCTGCTAGTCAATACACAACATCTGCTAGTCAACACACACCTGCTAGTCAACACACAACATCTGCTAATTAATGCACAACATCTGCTAGTCAACACACAACATCTGCTAGTTAATGCACATCTACTAGTCAATGTACCACATCTGTTAGTCAATACACAACATCTGCTAGTCAACACACAACATCTGCTAGTCAATTTACCATATCTGCAAGTCAACGCACGACATCTGCAAGTCAACGCACAACATCTGCTAGTCAATTTACCATATCTGCAAGTCAACACACAACATCTGCAAGTCAACACATAACATCTGCTAGTCAACACACAACATCTACTAGTCAACACATAACATCTGCTAGTCAATGCACGACATATGCTAATAAATGTGTGACATCTGCTAGTCAGTGCACAACATCTGCTAGTAAATGGGTGACATCTGCTAGTCAATGTACCATATCTGCTAGTCAACACACAACATCTGTTAGTTAACACACAACATCTGCTAGTCAACATAACTCTAAAAAGAATCTGAGTGGGCTTGACATTGATGATATGAGTACACAAGGAGGTGACAATCTTATCATCCTTCAGATGTACTTTGTGATAATTAATAATTATAATAATGATAGCTATCACATGGCAGTAACTTTCACTTATCTCATTTCATGCTTGCCAGCAGTAGATATGGGGGTGGTGAAGCAAGAGCCCTAAAACTTGAAAGAGATATACTTCATGGTTGCTGCCAAGGTAGCTACCATCTATAAGGAAAGGTCTGTAACTCTGCAGAAAGTTTTAATTTAAAACTATTTACAGGGGCTGGAGCGATGGCTCAATGGTTAAGAGCACTGGCTGCTCTTCCAGAGGACCCGAGTTCAATTCCCAGCACCCACATGGCAGCTCACAACCGTCTGTAACTCCAGTTCCAGGGAATCTGATACCCTCACACCAATGTACATAAAATCAAGTTAAATAAATCATAAAAAATAATAACTACATTAATATATACACCAGGCCAGAAAACAAAACATGTTTCTAACCTAGAATCAACTTAACCTGTGGTCCTTCAATATTGGCTTTGATGGTGTATTTCTAAGGCCATATATATATGTATATATATATATAGACAGCAAATATAGGAGCATGACCTGTAGGATGCTGGGGTTCCTTGCTTAGATCTCCCAATTCTTACATCCAAAGTCCCAGGGACAAACAAGCTAGGGCTTCCTCTGCTTAAAAAGTCGGATGGACATTTCAAGGAAGCAGGATGGTGTACAGAAACTTTTTCAGAGCCCCCTGGAGGTGACAGTATATGCCTTCAGCAAGCAATGTGAAAGTTATGAACAGTATGGCAATCTTCATTTAAGACTAAATTTTATACATCAGCATCCTTACCAGAGCATAGTTTATGGAAGAAGGAATTGCCCAGGGTAACGAGGGTGGGGAGGTCTTCAACCTGCTGGAGCTTCACCACGTTGGAGCTGGCCCCTGGGCCTGCCAAGATCCTCAGCTGGGCTTCATCGTAACGATCCCCAACCCCAATGGGAAACACTGCCACTCCTAAATTAGCCGAGCAACGAGAAAGAGTCTAGGTCAGATGGGAACAACATACACACTGCATCTAGCACTATGCAGAGCCCCTGCGATGCAGGCCCCACACACAGCAAGCCTGCGAGGGAGAGGTGCACACAGGCAGCACTTGCTGTGAGCTGCTCCTGTTCCTCAGGCTCCTTCTCAGCAAAGGGGATACAGCAGTGAGCCAAGCAGATTAAAGCCCCCCGTCTCCTGTCTCCATGGCTAACACTAGAGGAATGCAAACAGCACACACACAAAATAGTAAATGGCACATTCAGGTGAAGACAGATGCTTGAAAGAAACTATGAAATGAGAAGCACGGGAAATGCCCAGAGGGGAAAAAAATAATCATTTCGTGGGGAAAGACTTGTGTGGTGGTTTGAAATGGCCTGCAAAGGGAGTGGCACTATTAGGAGGTGTGGCCTTGTTGAAGGAAGCATGTTACTGTAGGGGTGAGCCTTCTCGTCTTTTCCTCAAGTTTCACTCAATGTGACAGTCAGTTGACTTCCTATTGTCGGCAAGACGTAGCTCCAGCACCTTGTCTGCCTGCATGCCACCCTGTTCCCTGTCATGATCATAATGGACACCACCCTCAATCAAATGTTTTCCTCCTAAGAGTGTTTGTGGTGTCTGGTCACAGCAATAGTGAGCCCTAACTAAGACAGCCTGGAAAAGGCATGAAGGCGCCGAGAACACAGCTGGGCAAGAAACGCGCCACAAGGAGAGTGTAGCAACTATAAAAGGCCAGAGTGGAAGCAGAACATAGAGCATGCATGAGAGGACATGAGGTCTGCAGTGTGCAAACCCTCACTGCCCACAGCACCAACCAACGTCTTCTCCGAAGGAAACAGAAAGCCAAGACCATGGAGGGATGGCAGGAGCTCGTCTGTACAGCAGCTGTGCTGAGGATAAGCTATGAGGATGGGAGCTGAGGTCCCACTTAGAAGACTGTCCCTGTCTCTTGGGTGTGAGGTGGTGGGGTTGGCATGCAGGAGAATGAGTCTCAGTATTTTCTGAAGATTCAGTTATTTGATTGGTTGCATTTGAGAGGAAGGGGGGAACCCAAAGGGGCTGGGGTTTCTAACCTGTATAACTTCAAAGAATGGAAAAGATGACAGGAGAAGGGAATGCTGGGATGCAGCAGGAGTAGAGTTACTGATGAACTAACTGTGTGTCAGATCTAGGCTAAGTGAGGTCAGAAGTCTGAGACAGGAATGTCAAGATCAGTGGTCCATAAATATTTTTAGACCAGTGACCCTGAAAGAGATCACTCAAGGGGATGAGTGTGAAAAGAAGAAGCTGGAGACCCAGCTCAGTAGTAGAGTGCTTGCCTAATGTCTACAAGGTCCAGGGTTAAGTGCCCAACACTGCAAGATAGGGGAATAAATGGAAAAAGAGAAAGAACGCCCACCTATCCACGCCTCCAGCCTTTCGGTGGTATCTCAGGATTGAGCACCAGACACTTACGGTTGGATATGGCAGCATCCACTGCTGTGTCCACTGAATCCAAGGAGGTATCCATGATGAGGATGACCACTGCTTTGGAGGCTCCAGGCCTGGCTCCGTGGATTTGTGAAGTTACATAGCGCACGGCAAAGGCCAGAGCATCCCCTGAGGGAGAAATCTGGACTGAGCACAAGGACTGGGTTTTCTAAACCCTCTGAGTATTGGGCTTAAAGTGGACCCTCGGTGAATTCAAAAGATGAATAGTTATGACTCAGAGCAACACTTGGGACGAGAAAGAGACCCAGGGGACCATCTAGCTCCTTGCCATCCAAAAGAAGAAACTCGGGCCAAAGATTAAAGTTACTGGCCAAGATCACCTGTTCCCTAAAGTCAAGATCAGAACCAGAACGCAGATTTTACATCTAGCTTGTGGGTCCAGCATTACCAACTTGGCTGGGGCCTCCCTCCCGCTGCATGAGGTCCACCAGACTCAGTAGGTGGGCTTTCTCCTGGGCCACATTCCACGGTATATCGATGGTATTGATGCTTCCATACTGCATGACGGACACCTGAGTGAGGTGGGGTCCTAACAGAAGAGAAAAGGGGAGACATTTAGAAGGAAGTGCACCCCAGGAAGAGCGGCTCCTACCTACAGCCTCGGGGGCATCACTCACCGATGTTGGCCTTTGAAATGAAAGCCTTGGCAAAACTCTTCATGGTATCAAAGTAAGACTCTGGCAAACCGGAGGAGCCATCCAGGAGGAGGACCACATCCAGGGGTTGGCTGCAGTCTGCCAAGAGGAACAAGAGATGAGTACACAGTGCCAACAGAAGAACAGCCATCAGCCACCAGCACAGCCAGTGGCTCCTCAGGGCAGCACTGAGCACTCGGCACCACCAAGTAGGGGGGCATTTACCATTGAGGTCACAGCATGGGACTGGGACAGTTAGAGGGGCAGAAAAGGCAGTTCCTGAACCTGAGTTCTGTAGATTGAGAGACATTGAAAAGATTCCAGTCCTATCCACAGGCCTGCCGTGCCTGCAAATGGAAGGAAGGGGCTGTACTCTCAAAAGCAGGAAAATAAGTGGGGCTGTGTGGGGAGCAAGGGAGTCAGAAATCTCCATATATGAAAATGCCATTGTAAGAACCATGATTGAGAGAATTAACTAAACAGTAACTAAAGCAATTAATAAGGAAATGGACTTCTTGTTATTAAGTCTAAGACTGGATAAATAAGGGGAAAGACACAGTATAGTGTGTAACTGGGAAAGAGGCTTGTGACCTTTGAAGGGGTCATGAAAATGTGGCTTCTGTACATGGAAGAGAAGGAAGCTATGTCATGAGAAAACTCACAGACAGACGTATGCTAACGCCAAGGCAAACAACACAGTAACTTTTCTTATTAGCAGAAAAAAATTAAAGCAATATTAACTAACTAAAACAAAAACCAGGACTGAGTGCAGGGATGGAGAGAGAGTAAAAGCAGCTGGTTCTTCTGCTGTAGCGACATCAGCTTGTCACCCAAGCTCCTCAGGAGTGCTGCAGCTTGTAAAGCCTGCTTGGGGCAGCATGAGCTTCAGGTCAGTCTGGGCAGCTTTGTAAGATTCTGTCTCAAAAGGGAAAGGAAAAGAGGGCTAGGTGACTCCATGATTGGGCACTTGCCCAGCTCAGACCAAGCCATAGATTCAATCTTTAGTCTCAGCATAGAAACAGACAAACTAGATACTGGTTTGACACTGGTATAAGTTAAGAAGGCAACAGTTTAACCCCAGCCCTCAGAGGCAGAGGCAGGAGGATCTCTGTGAGTTTGAGTCATACCTGCTCTACATGGAGAGTTCCAGGTCAGTCAGAGTCACTTAGTGAGACCCTGACTCAAAACAAAGAAAAAAAAACAGCAACAACAGCAACAGCACTTTTTGCATCTTCACCGCCTGCTAGGTGCTGTGTCAAGCATTTCACAAATAGTTGCTACTATCCGCAGTTCATAGAGACAGGGAGAATGGCAAGCCCAAAATCATCAGCCACTGAGTGGCAGTTCTGGACTCTGGGTCTGGATCTGTCTGTTTAATCTACACCTCTTTCCTGACCGCCCCCCAGCCCCACAGCTTTGCCTCCAAGATACTTGGAATAATTCCACGCATCAGTGTGACCCTAAAGAAAATTAACAATCACCAAAACTAGCAGAAGTTGCCTGCCAGGCAAAAAGTGAGTCTGGACTGTGTGCGGGGTGGATTAAGACTTGGAATTTTTTATGAATTCCCTGTATTATTTAAATTTTAACAATGGGCCCCTACTACCACTGAATTTACAAGCCTGGGCAATAAGACCCTTCTCACCCAAGGAATAACAGTTCAACTCTCTGCCTGGAAGAAAAGGAGAAACACAGGTAGGGTGAGGCAGGGCTGTGAGCTAGGAAGTTCGCATTAGAACCCAGGGCTTCTGACATCATCAGACGAGGCACACAGTGCCAAGGCCATCACACACAGGGTACCAGCGTACCAGGAGTGGGGGAGAGGGTGGGCAGCTGCAGTCCCTCCCTGGAGCAGCACCTCTGCAGGACCAGGTCAGGAGCCTCTCGGGGAAGTGTCTCAAAGTCTCGGATAAAGATGGGAGCATGGGGCCAGCCAATTGTCTCCAGTTCCTGTGGGTTGGCATGGGGACCCACCCCAATGGGTACCACCTGGATGTCTCCAGGCATCCTCTTGATCTCATCCGAGGCAGGGTTCCCTGTGACCATGTAGACAAGATTAGGTGCCTGCTTCCGGTCCCCCTGGCTGGGAGAGAAGCTGTGCTCAGAAAGGTACTGTAGGGCCTGCGCGGTGTTGGTCCTGTTGCCACCATGGTAACGGATCTCCCGAACGTGCCGCAGCACGTCGTCCTTGGTCTGGGCCTCGTTGAAGGTGTATTCCACGGTCACCTTGTATGAATACTGCAGCACCGAGATGTGGATGCCCTCCTGGCCCACATCCATGCGCTGTATCACCTCCTCCAGGAACTCCTTGCTCTTATTGAAGTTGGCTTCACCAATTTCATCTGACCCCTCCAGGACAAAGACCACATCCAGAACCATGGACTTCCGCTTAGGTCCAGGTGATGAAATCCCAAGGATCCCTGGACCCGTAGTGATTTGTGCTACCTGGGGTGGCTGAGTAGGGGCTTGGGCCTCAGGGGCAAGGTCACAGAGGTAGTTGATTATTTCATCCCTTCTCTGCTCCAGTTCATCCACCCCACTGAGCAGAAAGGCCTTGTTTTCGGGGGCCTGCTTCTCAATGAGGCGGATCTGCTTGAGACTGGCATGTGGCCCAATGCCCACCGGGATCACAATGACCTTCTTCTTCTTCAAGCCCTGGACATAGCGGACCAAATTCCTGGCCAGTCGTGGGGGCTCCTGGCTAGCTGTTAGAAGCAGAGTGATGCGGGAGGCTTCGGGGCGATCAACTTTGCCAAAGATCTGGAACATTGTGTACTTCAAAACCTCGCTGGTAGAGGCCACCTGGCTACCTGCATACTTCACCTGGCTGGCAATGCGCCGAAGCTCTGAGGGGCGCTTCCGGGCTGTGAGGTCGATGTAGGCATGGGATCCATCGTGGTACTCAACCACCGCCACACGGATGCGCCTCTGAGAGATGTGCAGCCTCTCCATCATGCCCACCACAAAAGTCTTGAGTACCTCAAACTCAGCTTCGGACAGCCTGGAGGAGCCATCCAGCAGGAAGACAAGATCTAGGAGCTTGCTGCAGTAGAAGCTGTGCAGAGGTGGCTCAGGGGTGTCCTCAACATATGGGGTGGTAGAACTGACCGGAGTGTCTGTTGGGGGTACCACCAGGCCTCCAGGTTCCTGGCAAGCTTCACAGGTAAGGTTGACACCATCACAATGACTGCGGCAGAAGGGAAAGAAACCAAAATAATTCAGGAAGAACCAGTGGGCAGGTAGGACTATCTCACGGGTCCACTATAGAACCTCCCACCTGCTCCCACTGAGGGTCTTTCACCCTAATGAGATGTCACTTTTGACATTTGTTCCCAGATATGTCTTCAACACACAAGCATGCGTGCATGTGCACACACACACACGCATGCATGCACACGTATGAGAGAGGGGAGGAAGCAGAGCCTTCCTGAAGCTATAATCCATCTTAGAAACTGAAAAACAGTCTTTGTTGTTCTAAGCCCTCCACAGCCATTTAATGTTGACTTCTTTCCAATCTATGTCTCCAACCATATTAATATTTAATTATAATCCAAACCTTCTTATAAGTGTCTCCAAGGACAAATATCTTTCTAAAATGTTGGCACATGCCGGAACTTGTAAATGTTCCACTGGAGATAAATGGCTTACATTAGAAACCATTATAGATGTTATTAGAATTTAAGCTGTATGGATTTTGATGCGTGTTTAATTATGTCGGGCCTTAAGGAAAAGAAGAAAAAAACTAGAGTAAGAAGATTTTAGAAAGATGAATGAAAGTTTAAAACCCCGCCGTTTCATCTAGCAGAAGAAGAGACCGTGGGGGGGCTAGGTGTGGTGGCTCCGGGAAGTGACAGTGGCACCACCATCCCTTCTGCCCACAAGCAGATAGTGAACACAGAGTGTCTACCAAGAACTGGCTAGCCCTCAGCCCCGCCCCAGGATACCCACAGTTTGTGTTGAATCATCACCTACTCCACAAATTTCTAGGGTACCAGACAACCTTCCAGTCTTTTCTAATCACTGGAGCCTTTTGCCGTGTTCTAGAAAGTGGAGGAACAGGCCGGTCCACAAAGAAAATGAAGATGTGCTGTGGTGGGGATCCCCACAGGATGGGGTCTCCTCCATTCTGCACCCTTGGTCTTCAGCCTTTACAATAAATCTGAGAAGGTAACCGTGTCCCTAAACCCTGAGCAGGTCCCATGGTCTCACTGCCAGCCAATGTCCCCAACCTTGAAACTTGCGCACATCGTGGGTAGTAACAGCTGCCCCTTTCTGCAGGCCAGCTGAAGAGACATGAGGCGCCTGGAGCTTCCTTGCCCTTCGAGCTGGACACCCTAAGTAAGCTTGCAGTGAACACCCTTTTCTTACTCCTCAGGTCTGTTGCAGCACAATGAAGTTGGGTGGGATCTTACCAGGAAGTCAGTTCCTACCTCCTCCTAATCCTGCGATTTATAGCCTCGATCCTTGGTTAACGATGCATGAGTGACATACCTTCTGGTTTCCTGTGCTTGCTAGAAAATTCACCCTGGGTTTTAATTCAGAGGTTGGAACCATGTATGAGTCGAAGCAGAGGTCTTCATAGTCTGTGTACTCATAACTTCAGTGCTTGCTCTTGTTTGTGCAGATGGTGGCGGCAGGATCTGGCTCTGGCAGCTGTGGCCACAGCCCCTCCCCAGTGACTTGAGGTTCTCAAGTTGAGGCTCCCATTATTCTTGATCGATGTCAAGGAGTGGTGCTGACTGTGTGAGCGTTTTAATAAATGTTCCCGACCTAAGGGCAGGACTTCAGAAAGCCCAGGAATCCGCCTCAGGACTCCTCTCCTCCCCAAAGCCAGGTTCCCAGAGTTTGTTCCAGCAAGAGCCCAAGGTAGCAGTGACTGTCTTCCCTCTCAGCTCTGAAAAGCCACGTCCTGTGGCCTGGACCACAGCCCTAAGATGCTTGTGTTACACTTAGGGCCAAGGACCCCATCTCTCTTTTCCTTCCTACATTCACAAATCTCCCAAAATGCTTAATATCCATAGATACTGGTCCTCAGATTGGATGTGATGCTTACTTATATAATGAAGTAGAAATACTAACTGCCATTGCTTGGTCATACATGCTACATACATGTGTTAGGATATTGTATTCCATCCCCCAAAATGTATATTTTCCACAAACAAAACAAAAAGTCT
>JABTXL010012322.1:7555926-7603398 GCA_025134845.1 Neodon shergylaensis | reverse complement strand
GATAGATAGATAGATAGATAGATAGATAGATAGATAGATAGATAGATGAATAGGTGGATGGATGGATGGATGGATGGATGGATGGATGGATGGATGGATAGATGATAGATAGAATGAATTTTAATTAAAATAAGATTTAGCATGCTAGGCCCTTGAATGCCTCTAAGTCCCTCTCTCATATGTGACCCCTCTGTATGTAGCCATTTTCCCTTCCCTGTCTACTGTGCCTTAATTCCACACTGCCATAGCCAGGCCAATGCCTGCCACAGACCAAACAGATGGAACCACCTAATCCTACACTTTCAGCCTCCAACAACGATAAGAGTTGAATAAACCTCTTTCCTTCATATAGTACTCAGCTTAGAGTGTTCAGAACATGGGGAAATCCCCAGGACAAAGGAACTTGGTACCGTTAGGTTAAGATCTTGAGGTAGGAAATTGTACTGAGCCATCTAGGTGAGCTGTATGTAACCACAGAGCCTAACAAAAAGACAGAAAGAGGCAGAGTGTGCAAGGCATTGTGACCAACAGAAGCATGGAGGGGTGGGAAGGCCTGAAGATACTACTAAATAGCAACGCATTGAATACGGGAGGTGGGGCCACAAGCCAAAGAGTGCACCCAGACTCCAGAATCAAGAAAGTGTATTTGTCCCTTGAAAGCTCAACAGGAATGCAACCCTACCAACTTTCTGACTTCCAGAACTAAAATGTAATACACTTGTGCTGTTTAAAGATTCTGCATTTGTCCATAGTGATTTGTAACGGCAGCATGAGATCACACACACACACACACACACACACACGATTTCTCCCCCTGCTGTGCCTGCAGTACCTGGAACAGCCAATACATTGAGTAGAAACATAATCGGGATTGTTAGACCTTTCTAGAAATGGAGTGGGCTGCCTCAGGGAATCATAGGCCAAGCAGCCCTCACTGGTGTATACAATTTAGACATAGACAGCACTGTCAGAGATGTTGCAGACACCACTTTCAACAAAAATAAACAGAGCCCCTTGTCATCGTCACGCCACTTAACAATACCATCAAAGCCCCCAAGTATGGAAACCTACACAAATGCCATTGTAAGGAGATCCTCAGCAGGTTAACAAAGTGTTCCCAAAAAACCTAACTTGGGACCCCGAGAGGTGAGTCAAATGGTGATGTGCTTGCTGTACCAGCATGAGGACCTGAGCTCAATCCCAGTACCCACGTAAAAAAGACAGTCATAGTGGCGTGCACATGTGACCCCAGCACTAGGGAGGCAGAGATAGCAAGTCCCCAGAGCTCACTGGTCCACTAGCCCAGCCTGACTCATGAGTAATCCCAGGTCCCAGTGCAAGACTTTGCCTCAAAACACAAAGTGGATGGCTCCTGAGAATGATGCCTGAGATTGCCCACTGGCTGCCCTCCAGCAATGCCCACGCATACACCGACATACATACATATGAACATGCACGCATACGCATACACATGCATGTGTGCATGTGAGCATGTGTGCTAGCCTGGGCTTGCTGATAAGATAACATTCAAGAATAGATGGCAATGATTTAATATTATATGTGCTTAATTTGCCTCTTTGGGTTAAGAAACCTAAAAAAAAGTCACCTGACTACTCCTTTTCTGCCTCCACTGGGCAAAGAAAATTGTTCCTTGCTGGGCCAGTCGAGACACTGTTAAAGATGCCTCTGTCCTCCCTGTGTGCAGCCAGTCTCCGTGGCTACTTAGCTCTCCTTGTGTGAGGAGTAAGGAGGCTAGACCAGAGAACACTGTCTTCCAATACAATGGGGATGGGCAGCAGGTCACTACGTGCCAGGCCACATGAGTCACGGGCAAGATGGAGCAAGAAGGGCCGCTGACCTGGTGTGTGTGCTTCAGGACCACGGAGATACTGAGGCGGCGGTCCCAGACCACAGAGAGGCCTTGACTCAGCAGCAGGATGATATACCGGCCAGACTCCACCACCTCGAAGTGAGACTCATCTTTTAGGGGCTTCTTCACGTTCACCTGAAGAAAGAAGGAACCCGGAAGGGAAGTAAAAGAAGCTGGAGTCCAGGGCTCCCCTCTCTGTTCATAGCTTGTCTGTCTGCCTTGCCAACTGGCACCAACGCTGGCCCTCGAGACCTGCATGGGTCACCAGCCACTTTCTCTCAGAACTCCCTGAGGCTGGCACCACACCTGGGCTTTTGTGT
The DNA here is from genome assembly GCA_025134845.1 of Neodon shergylaensis. NCBI lineage: Eukaryota > Metazoa > Chordata > Mammalia > Rodentia > Cricetidae > Neodon > Neodon shergylaensis. The sequence goes on along the minus strand of JABTXL010012322.1, from coordinate 7,601,208 downwards.
CTATCTGACCCGCCACCCTCCCATGCTAACAAGATGGCAGTGAGAGCACCGTGAAACAGACCATTACCTCACGAGAAGGGAGGGTCTCTGACCCTTGCTTGTCAACTATACCAGTCCCTGGCTTGTTTTCTAATGTGGTGATGATTTTAGACATCTTCAGTCACCTGGGTGAAAAATCTACCCACCTATAACACTGAGCCCCCAACTCCTCCTACCACCCTCCATTCTCCCGGATGACTACCATCAGGAGCCAAGACTGAAGGACAGGGACTGTTAAGCTCCATGCTCCAGGCAGAAGCTTCCAGAAGTCCAGCCTGAACTTCTCGCCCTGCCCAAGTCATCTCCACTAACAAACCCTCAAAGGCCACCGCAGAGCACTCGGCTGATTGTCGGGTTCACAATGTAGAGGCTGAGACCAAGAACCTGCCACTCTTCACGGAGCTCCTCTTCCGAGGAGCCTGCCTCACGTGGGACTCATCATCTCTGCAAATTCTCCCCCAAGCAGATCTGCCATCACCTCTGCAGGCTCACTGCTATCGTCTGCCCTGGCTGGAACTGAACTTTGAAATAGAGTTGACCCTGTCGGCTCCTAGTCGACACACTTGCTAGACAGTTTTTCTTCCCTGTCTATAGAAAATGTACTTCCAATCCCCAGTTGTCAAGAGTGGGTATTAACAAAACATCAGGGAGTAGGCAGGGGTCAGGGGAGCAAATGAACCCAGACTTTAGGAGTCTGTAGGGTTGCACATATCCAAACCAGCTGAATCAGATCTGTGACCCAGGGACAAGCAACCAGTGCAAACGCAGATTCTGGGGCTCCATCTGATCTACCGAGTTATGACTCTGAGGTGGAGCCTGGGCTCCTACACCTAACCCCTTCTTGAGCTATCGGGATACAGAGGCTCCATCTGCAGGTTCTGCTTCTCTTTTCAGCTTGTCAAACCTATCAATCTGAGAAACTGAGGGTGTGGCTTGGTAGAAGAGCACCAGCTCAGCAGGCCCAGGCCATGGCATTCATGCCTGGCATGACATGATCTTTAAAAAAAGTCCTTAAGACATAAAGTAACGAAAAAAGCACCTTATAATGTCCCTTCGATGGATGCACATGCAGTAGTCCCCACATACCATTTGTTTTGTTTTCTGTAGTTTCAGTTGATTACAAAAGTATTGAATGGAAAATTCCAGAACAGTGATTAAGCTTCAAATAACTTCCATCACAACAGATTGCAGTCATTGCTATATTTTATTATTAGCCAGCATTCATGCCTTTTTCTCTTTTCTTCATAATCCAAACATTATCATCTATGCTAGATAGTTTTATACAAGTTAAAGTCATCTGAGAGGAAGAACCCTCTGGTGCCGGACAATTGTCTATATTCTGTCAATTATGTTTTAAATAAATGCTGATTGGCCAGTAGCGAGGCAGGAAGTATAGGCAGGACAACTAGACAGGAAGTAGAGGCATGTCAATGGAGAACAGGAGAATTCTGGGAAGGAGGAAGCCTATTCCTCTCCAGTCCTGCCCAGACATGGAAGAAGGAAGATGTGACCTACCCCGCTGAAAAAGGTACTGAGCCATGTGGTTAACATATACTAGAATAATGAGCTAATATAAGTTATAAGAGTTAATAAGAAACCTGAGCTAATAGGCCAATCAGTTTATAACTAATGTAGACCTTTGTGTGATTTATTTGGGGCTAAATGGCTGTGGGACATGGTGGGAGGACAGAAACCAGGCAGGACAGAAATCTCAGTCAACAACCCTCAATTGAGAAAATGCCTCCATAAGATCCAGCTATAAGGCATTTTCTTAATTGGTGCTTAGTCAGGGAGGATCCAGCCCATTATGGGCAGTGCCACCCTTGAGCTGGTGGTCCTGGGTTCTATAAGAAAGCAGGCTGAGCAAGCCATGAGGAACAAACAGCTCCCCTCCATGGCCTTTGCCTCAGTTCCTGCCTCCAGGTTCCTGTTCTGTTTGAGTTCCTGTCCTGAATTCCTTTGATGATGAATAGGGATGTGGAAGTGTAAGCCAAATAAACCCTTTCCTCCCCAACTTGCTTTTTGCCCATGGTGTTTCATCACAGCAATAGAAACCCTAACTAAGACATCACCAATATATATAATAGACCACACTGGGTTCTATACTATCTGTGACTTCAGGCATCCACTAGGGGTTTTGTCCCTCTGTCGTGAAGAGTGACCACTGTATGTGGAAGGGAAACTCCTCCCACGTGCCACACTCTGCCCCCTCCCCCAGTCAGCACGGCCTCCTCCTGTACATAGGCAGAGATCACTGCCCATCCTTTCCCACACACAGACCACACTTGAACTACAATGGGCTCACACACTCTGTATTGGTCTGCCATTGCTCTGCTCACAGGATAACATGTCAGGACCTGCGTACGCTGCTAGGCCTCATTCTCCACAGTGGCCACCCATTCTAGCAGCACAGTTCTCCATGAACACGGGGTAAACACTCCTGATAAACCGAGGGACAAAAAGGGAAGGGGGGAAATGGTCACTTACCTCTCCATCAAACAGTTCAATCTCCCCTCCCTCCACCAGGACAGTGACCCGCTTCTTGCACTTCACTGATGGATAACTGCACCCCTCATTTCCCACCAGGATCCGGAAGGTTCCAGGGTTATCACCACAGTAATCCTGGAGGAAGAAGGCACCAGGAGGGAAAGATTATCCCTTCTCCCAGACCAGAAGATGATATCATGACCTCTGGGGGGGTCTTTGAATACATGTCACAGAATATCATCAGATGTGCTGTGTACGTGGGGGACAGGGAGCGGTGTTCACAGGTAAACTCGCCCATGTGTCCAACCTCAGCCCTCACAGATGATCCCGGTTCCCATGGTCAGTGCAGTGACATGATAATGAACACAAAGTGGAACAGGGGAGCTAGAGGAGTCAGCATGTATGTCCACATACAAATACATATATAAACATACACCTACCCATATAAATACACATATGTACACACATGCATGTACAAATACCTGCGCATATTTATATAAACTGGCACATACATATATGCACTCACATACACACATATACATATACACACGTATATAGATGCAACTACACAAGCATACAACAATAAAGATGCATACACATATACATATCATAAGTAAACATGTATCCACAGGTGCACACCTGCATACATATATACTTATAAAATATGTATGCGGTCATGTGTACCCATATACACATACATGCACACATATACATAAACGTACTCACACACAGATACAGAAAACACACCCCTGTGTCTGAAAGGGAGCATAAGTCCACTTCCTGGCACCGCTGGGTGACATGGCTTGAGCTGGTTCCTGGTCACACAGGTTAGAAGCGGAACAAGGCTGTAGGTGTTGGCTTGCTTTTGTTCCCAGCTGGCTTTCTGAGGGAGAAAGCTAAGCCTATGATGCCTCCCACAGGAAAGGCCCCAGGAGAAGAAAGAGGATCAGGACAGTGATGTAGGGGGTGGGGGGGAAGCCAACACAGGATCTGAAAAAGAATTTCTGAAAACAGGGTAGCTCCGCAAGGGTTGCCAGGCAAGGGGTGCCAGGGAGTGAGTAACACCATCCCTAAATCCATTGCTTCTGGAAATCATTAGACAGGCTGACCCTTGAAACTGGTGCCACCCTGTCTTTTGATGCTCAGGCTAAGAGTCTGTGGGGAAGCTCTAGGGGAAACACCCAGAGGCATCAGAAGAGCCATTTCAGGGTGTGCACACATTGTCTCCCCAACACACTATCTTCCTGGGCCAGCTGGGGTACGTGAGGCCAGCCTGGCTGGTGCCCCAGAAAGTCCCACCCCCTCCAAGCGTGCACTGCACATGGTGACCTTGTTTACCAATAATGCCTGACACACATGTCCTGCAGCCCCGTCTCGGGCTTTGAAGTCCTACCTTCAGATCACTCCAAGCCGCCACCTCCCCCAGAGAACAGAGACCCTAGGAGCTGCATCAGCTCAATGTGTCACAGGGTACACAGGGCTGAGCTCTGAGGAAAGCGCTTGTCCTCCTTGATAAATTGTCTGGTGTCAGCCAACAAAGAAAAACTCAGAGCAACCCACAAAGCGGGGATAAGGAGGCACACGGCCTGGCAGAGACTCACCAGATAAGATGTCCTAAATTCTTCCTACTCTTCCTACTGGGATGAATGGCACCTGTGACCCCAGCCTCCCCTCCTCACTATGTGACCAGAATAGAGATAAAAATGGTGGCAAGTTTCAGAAGGGCCATAGGTCAGGCCACGTCCTCCAGGCACCATGCAGGGAAGCCCTCTGCCCAGGGGTATTTCACAACAGTGAGCTATCAGGGAGGGTAACATCCAGCCAGGATCGGCTCCCCACAAATCCTGGTGTAGGTGTCCACCAAACTGAAGAGCTGTCTTTCTCTAATCCATACCAGTGCTAAAATGACCTGAGAGTGACCTTACCTTAAACAAACCAGCTCAGAAAATTAAATTCTGTTCTTAAATTCCATAGACTTTCAGGTACCCTTTGGGGGCTTAGAAAATAACTCTGACAAAAACCAACCCCCAAAGTTCTTCCTACAGACAGAATCTGATCAGGTAACTCCCAGACTGCAGCCAGCATGTCCTGCTCTGTTAGATACAGACGGTTCCTCCTCCCCTTGCTCTGGGTCCTCACCTGCGCCAGGACATACTGGCACTCCCCGGGGAACAGGTACTTGAGTCCATCAAAGGTGATGTAGTGGGCCATGCCAAGGGCAGAGCAGGTGGCGTCACACACATGGTTCGTGCAGTTCCACTTCCGGTCCCGGCAGACACTAGGAAAAGCAATCTCGTGTTAGTGGTTTGCACCTGAGTGCCGGGGCTCAGTCGGGTTTCAGGGAACAAGGAGGCAGTGAGGAACAAGAAGACGCCAGATAGTCACCGAGGTAGCTTCAAGGAGTTAAGCATTTGCAGCCTGTGGAAGGAGCCTGGGCCTTACAGGCCTCACACAGGATCTGCAGGAGAAAGGGAGGCCATGCTGCTCTCTAGCTCCAAGGACAAAGCAGGTATGGCGTGAAGAGGGTGTCCAGGGTGATCCAGGAAGTTGAAGGGAAGGTGGGAGTTCTCTACACCACCTGCCATGGACTCGCTAAAGCGTGGTCTCACCCTAAAAGCTGCAGTGTGCCTGAGATTAGCCACAGGGTCACTCTCTTACAGACAGACCAACAGCCATCTCAAGATGAAGAAGCAGGGACATTCTGAGGCTGGAAATTTGAATGGGTGTGCGAATCTGCCAGGAGCGGTTTTGTGTGTGTGGTTATGTGTTTATGTCTATACCAATTTGCTGGCCACATGTCCCACCCCTCGCTGCCCTTAACCAGAACCGATCTAGGGAAGCCGGCTCATGCGTCAGAGGTGGTGAGCTCAGACCTCAGGCACTCCATGGCTCCCCGACCTCTGTCCACATGGGCCCCTAAGATTGCCTACAGCCAGAGTAGAAGCTGGGGTGAGTGTAGGGGAGCCAGGGAAGGGTAACCAAAGAAGGCAGAGGGAAACCACCACTGCCTCCTCACCCTCAGGACACTTGTGGACAGCACGGGGATGGGGAAGAGACGGACCTTGAAATTCGGCCTTAAAGAAGAACAAAATGGATCATTTGCACAATGGAACTGGAGATCATCGTGTTAAGCAAATTAAGCCAGGCTTGGACAATTATCACATTTTCTCTTGTATGCAGAGTCTAGATTTATTTAAAGGATGCAAAAGTAGAAGAGGGACTACTTGTGGGAGAGGAAGGGACAGTAAGAGCAGAGAGAGGGACAAGAGACAGTGACACAGGAGAATATATGTGCAAAATATATCCTACGCATGTATGTAAATGACTTAATAAAATCATTACCTTATATGACTAATAAAAATATATTTAAAAAGAAGAAAGGAAGAGGGAGGGTTGAGAGGAGCTTTTCAACACCATCCCCCATCCTGGTCTGGAACCTCTGTGGAAGAAGTTCCAAGAACAGAACTGCCCATCTGTAGGGAGCAGGTGAGTGGCCAAGCAAAGGATGGAAAGGGGCATTTGACAGATGGAGAAGCAGGGGCAAAGTAAGGACAAGAACACTCAGGTTCTCAAGGGTGTGAGGACAAGTGTCACAAGTCCTGTGTCCCACAGACCCTTAGGCCACCACAATGACTGGTCCCCAGGGCATCCCCAGAGGCTCACCAGGTGTTGCAGCCGATCTTCACCGTATCTCCTGGGGCATACTCTTGGCCCTGGTGGAAGCAGGGACACCGCTCCAAGGCCACACACTTGTTTTCATGGCGGACCTACAGGAAAAGAAATCAAGGGTGTTGAGAGCCACAGGGACTGCTATCACTATTACGGAAGTGTCATGATCAAGCCTAACAGGAGCCCAGCATGAAGAGGGGGACTGAGCCCAGGGCAACCTCAGCAACAAACGAGCTAGGGCAAGAGTCAACACCAGGCTGGGTGTTGGCAGACACAGGCACACTCTACATTGTTTCTCCCTGTCAACCAGAGACACACTGCCTCTGCCCTGCTGGGTGACATAACCTGGGACACATTTGCAAAGACTTCAGAAACCCATGTCAGAAGCCTTAGGAGTGCATCTCCCAGGCTCAACCATGCCACACAAAAGATGGCTCCAGGGGACGTGGGAGTTACGGGTGGAGACCAAAGGAGAATTTATTTACCAGTGAGCGGAAAGGGGGAGAAAGGAAAGAGTCAAGTGTTCAGAGGCAGGCAAATGATGCAGTTCTAAAGGGACCCTGGGAGCTGGTTTGCTGTAGAACTCTTTAATGAGGCGAGCAATGCCTACCTACGCTGCTAGGCTTAAAATGGGGAGGAAAACTGCACACACATATGGTTCCAATTTCACGTGCATGTAATACAGATTTCGTTGCTAACCAAAGCTAGAAGGAAATAGGGTGGCTGTTCCCAGGTAGTGAGCAGTGAGATAAAGAAATTCTGGGCTTATTTTCTTTTCTAGTTTTAATTTTTTTCCAAAATGTTCTTTGACAAGTAGATATCATATTTACAGCTAAAAATGGATCTCATATTTGATAATTAATAAGCATTTAGTGCCCTGGAGGAGAGACTGAAGACTAGGCAGAGGAGACATATCAAAGTCCGGCTCAAAGTGTGTCCAAGACACACACATCAGGTGACCCTCCTCCTAAGGTCACCTTTTCCAGTCCTGACGCTCTGACATGCTATCTACAGAGGTGCTATGCCTCCTTCCTCACCCCCTCAAGAAGTGACTCTGTAGCAGGCTACATATCCCAGGTCTGCTAAGGACAAGTGGGTGGAGAAAGAAACCAGCCTGCTGGCTCAGTGGGCTAAGAAACACTGCCCAGCCTACCCTAACCCCACCATGGCCCGCTGCCACATCAACTAAGAAGCTGCCTTGGATACCTGCACTGGCCGGACCTCCCCTGGAATGTGATACAATGTTCTTTGATCATACACTCTCCCGTTACTCTCTCTTGATCCTAGGTGAAGACCCACAGCTGCTGGGCTCTAGAACTACCTAGCTAGCAGGAAGAGGTACCTGGTCGAGAAGATTCTCACTCCAGCGATCTGCAAGCTTGAGTCTCTAGATCTGCAGATGAAACTAAACCCTGGAATATATGTGTGCAAAGGATTTCCACATCAGAACCGTAGGTTGAAATTGTGGATGCACACATACATGTACTGGGAGATGGGGAGAATCCTATTCTCCACTTAGCACCACATCTGTCAGTCTCAGGAGATGTCCCTGAGTCCCACGTCCTCTAAATAATGGGGCAAAATTGGTCCAAAGAAATAGGAACACACCAGCCCACTGTGTTCTTGGTAGTGCTTAAGCCTGGGACCCTGGTGTTTAGAATGCAAGGGACTTAAGAGACTAGCAGAGAAGGCAGTAGTTTGATAGGGGCAAGGAAGGGCAGCAAACCTCCCTTCAGAGCCTTCCGAGGTTCACAATAAAGACTCAGCCCTTATCCTCAGAGCTTTGTCGGGCTAGACTTCAGTCTGAAGTCTGTCACCTACTGGCTACCATAAGAATGGCCAACACATGTAGGTTAGTGGAGATGAGCAACAAGCCTTTCTGGAAAGGAACCCACTGCCCTGATAGATAACCAGGTGTCTCACCACTGAGGTACATGTTCCACCTGCCACTTGCAAGTAGGCTTGATGAGGGATTCCCATGTCCCCTGGTGGGCATTCTGGCTGTGCTTACCTCTCCGTCTGGAATTTCTCTGCTCCCACTTCTCCTAGATAGATCCATGTGCCCAGCCCTCTTCAATGTCCATAACACTCAAACCCCACACAGTGCTAATGACCGCCCTCCTCAGAGTTAGTACTGGCTATGCACACTCTCATCTCTGCCCTGACTTGTTGGTCAAAGCACATCGCTAACTGGCAAGCTGCAGCACCAAGATCAGTCCCAGCCTTCCATACGATGGAGCCAGCAAGGAGGCAGCCCATGACCTGAAAGGAGAGGAGGGGTTCCCAGGCACTGTGTGGAAACTTCCTGACTTCCTGAGAATCCCAAAGCCTCAAAGAAATCCCTGGCAACTGAGAACCACAGAAATAAAGGAGAGGCGCAGGGAATGAGGAGGGAACTGGCCCAGAAGTGGGCAAGTCAGGTCAACAGCCCATAACTGAGCCATGCGGCAAGTCAAGGTTTGGCATGAAGACACCCATCTCTGCCCAGCATGGCCTTCACGGTACTGAGAGAAGACTTATGAAGCCCGTAGAAGACTTTAGAAACTGTGGCAGGAACTGCCCCCCACATGGGTTACCAACTTGCAATTGTTCAATAAGCATTGCCCAAGTTGAGAACACTGTCCTCAGTCAGCCCCAAGAACAATTATGAGGCAGAAAGAAGTTCTCGTCGCCCTTCTCTGGAAATGCCCCTTATTCCTCACCGTACGTGAGCGCCAGATGGATCCAGTGTCCCGTGTTTGCCTCACCTGCCCTAGATGGCCCTGCTCCATCAGTATTCACAGCTCAGGGGAGCCAAGTTCAAACGCATGTCGATTAGGAGGACAGCGATCTGATCGGATAACTCACACTAACGTGTGAATGACACTTCCTGCGGGACTTCTCATGTTGTGAGGTTTTTTGTTTTTTTTTAATAAAGTCTTGCTTGCTAACCAAGATGAGTGTACACCCATCACAGATTTGTGAGCCTGGCTAGGTGACAGGTTGTGAGTAGAAGAAGTATTTTTGACAGAGATGGGTTTCTTGTCTCTTATAAACATTTATAACTTGATAAAGTACTCACCTACCTTGCACGAGGGCCCAGAAAATCTCTGGTGCCCCAAAATGAAGCTCACTCCAGATGGGACCTTGTATCTTGGATCTAGTTTTAAAAGAATTCTCTGTGTCTTTCAGTCCATCCAAAGACCAGGAGCATGAGCATCCTTCACTGTGGCAGGATGTTCTCTAGTGCCCGCAGAACCGGGTACCAGTTTGAAAGAGGCAGCAGTTAGGTGCATCAAAGGATAAATCACCATCTCCGCAGAGGCCTAAATATCTGCAAGCTAGTGTCCCGGCCTGAGCATTAGGGGACCAGGGGAACTGAAGAATCCTGGCTCTGCCCTAGGCTCCTACAAAGAGCCTCTGCAGTGGCTGAAGTACAGGCAGCAGGGCCATGGGCTGTGCTCTGCTGCAGACTAGTGGCAAAGTTAGGTAACATCCCAACCTAAAAGAGTTCTATGCCAGGCAAAAGTTTAGGAGTATTTTTTGACTAAAGTAAAAGGCTGAGCCTGGGCCACCCCACCTAGTAAGTTCCAGCCTGGCCTGCACTACAGAAGAAAGCCTGTCTCAAAGATTCAAAACAAGCAATCAAAGACTTGGGGATCCTTTTACCACCGTCCATGAACTTACAATGGCTGTGGTCACTAGGACACCACCTACAAAACACCTCACCTGCCAGTGACTGTCCGTTATCTCTAACCTTCCTCCACATCCTTCCAACCCAAATTTACGGCTGAGGAAGCAAAGGTCCCTGGGAGGAGACCCTGAGAACAGCTGCCTCTGCTCTGAGCAGATGCCGGGCCTGCGACACTAGAAAGAGAAGTCTTCCCATCTCGCCTCCAACAGCTCGTTTGCAGGCTTAGAGGGGACACGGAGGGTCCTTAAAGGAGGAAGCGTGGTTTTTAGGTGAGGACAATGCCACTCAGAGTGAGGCCATAGCCAGAGCTGACCTGTGACGATGAGATTGCAGAAACAGACCGCAATGTCATGATGTCACGTCTGTCATGTGTGATGAAAACCTGTCTGTGTCTTTCTTTCATTTTTTGTGTTTGCTTGCTTGGTCAGTTAGTTGTCTTTATTGTTTGGAGTGCTGGAGATGAACTCAAGGCCTTGCACTGACTCATATCCTGTGGTGGTTTGAATGAGAAAAGCCCCCCACAGGTCCAGTTGGTGGCGCTATTTGGGAGAATTAGGAGGTGTGGTCTTGTTGGAGGAGGGTGTCTCTGGGGGTGGGCTTTGAGGTTTCAAAAATCCACACTACTCTTAGTTAGCTTTCTCTCTGCCTCCTACATACCAATAAGGATGTGAGCTACTGCTCAACACCATGCCAGCCTGCTGCCATGCTCAAGAGGGTCATGGACTCAAACTCCGAAATTGTAGCCCCAAATAAACTCTTTCATCAACAAGTTGTCTTGGTCATGGTGTCTTGTCACAGCAAGAGAACAGGAGCTAAGACACATCCCCAACTCCTATCACCGCTTTTTGTTATTTCGTTTGTTAATACATTTAATACATTTTCACTGTATTGACAAAAGCATTGGCCCACGGCAGCCTGGAAATGGAAGAAAGTAGACTTAAACCACCCTTCCAGTGGCCAAGACGAGGCGCTAGCCCGCTGGGTTTCTGAGACTGAGCCTCAGTTGTTTACAAACAGCTCACTCACAGCTCTCACTACATTCTATGGAACTTTCTGGCATTTTTTTTAGACAGGAATCTCTAAATCTGGTTGGCTTTCAACTCCACATGTATCCAAGGACGACTTTGAGCATCGGATCCTATTGCCTGTACTTACAGGCATGTACCACCATCACCCATTTCACGCTGGGGGTTGAACCCATGGCCTCCCACATGCTAGAAAAGCACTCTCCTAACTGTGTTCCATCCCCAATTCCACGATCTTGCTTTTTTAAAGTGTTTTTGCACAAATCTCCCTAGTACCCAGAGCCGTTCAAATGAGGAAGGCAGCCTGAGACCATCACAGAGGAGGCCTGTGGGATTCAGATAAAGACTGAATGAGTACACAAGGGTGTGGGGTCAGAGGGTGGTGGAGGTGCTAGCTTATCCCCTGCACCCCATTCCTCCTTCAGTCTCTTTCTGCTCTTAGCAGATCTGTCTCCGTCAGAAAACGACTTGCCTCCCCTGTTTGCAAGTCTTCAGAATGCAGAATCCCTGGCCCAAACCCTTGGTCTCGTGCCATAGTCCTCCTTCATCACACCGAGAACAGGGAAACAGCCCTGGGTATGAGGTCTGGACCAGCAGAAGCACCCAGGCAAGATGTTCCCAGCTCCCTTTTCTTTGTGTTGTGGCCAGGAACACGTGTCGGTTGCTGCAGCCAGCACACTGAGCGCACTTCATAAATTACATGGCTTTCTCTGCTCTGCCGAATCTGGCCCCAGCTATCTGTACATCAGTCAGCAACGTAATGAAGCAGTTGTGAAAATAATCCAACCTCTACGGACAGAAGCTTTTGGGAGGGGACTCAGTTGCATGCGTTTCTGAGCATGCGTAGCAGGGGCTTCTGGATGAGAACGGAGCTCCTGGCAGAAGGTCTGCATCCTAGATCTGCGGTCACGCTCCCCACCCAGGATTGGGGGCCTAATGCAACTGTTGTAGTTATTAATATTTAGTACTGCTTGGATGCTTTCCTACACACACACACATGTGCACACACACTTCTCTGAAGAAACGTCCACCCAGTTTGACATAACGGAGTGTGCTAGCTACTCCAGAGGCTGAGGCAGAAGGATTGCGTAAGCTCAGTAGTTCAAGACAAGCCTGGGCAACAAAATGAGGCTTTATCTCAATTTTTCTTTAATTTTAACATAAAAGTAAATTAAATGTTTCCTGATGCTGACAGAAGTCTCTTTTCTTGCCTGGGGTTTCTCTCAGGTAAAGATTTCCTCTCCAGGGACACCATGGAGACAACATTTCTGGTAAAGCCTTGAGACACTCACAGTAAGATCTTATCTCTTGGGGCTCTTATTCCCTGCTTGTTGCTCAGATCAGAGACTGAGTTCCCTCCTCCTGTAGACCCCTGTCATCCTTCTCTTGTGGTGTGAGTCACACTGTCTAGTGGAAGGGCCGCTCTCTATCTCTCTACTAGAGGAAGATGGTTCCAGAATCCTCATGGGAGAAGACAAGTGGGGAGCACCCTAGGGAGAAGCGGTAGAACTCTTCATTTGGGAGAGGGGACAAGGAAGGCAGTAGGGAGCAAGACTTCTGTCCTGCACATGCCTCAGTGCCCAGCCTTTAAGGACACAGAATAAGTTTTGGTTTCCATGACAGAACACCCACAGCTCCTCAGGCAGTGTCCTGGGCATCATCAGGGCACACTCACGCCATCCTACCCACACGGGTGCCAGCCTCCACCACTTTGTCTCACTCCCTCACTACATACTCTGTGTGGGGGAGAGGGAAGTCAGGAACAGCAGAAAGACAGGATGCATTTGAAAAGGAAAAGTCCAGAAGTTGCATTCTTCAAGGTGATGATAATACTATATGTATAATATATTTTACATAAAACTGATCTAATAGTAGCAGGAAGGAGGACATAAGGTTTTGGGTATCCTTCAACCATTGCCACAAGTTCTAGAAGATACACAGAGAAGGGGGTCACAAACAAGCATTGGACCTTGTGTGTCCTTTGGGGTTATTTACAGCCCCAGAACCAAAATCATGGGACACACAGGGATGGCCAAGACCTCACAAGTCGTTTTATGGACCCAGAAAACAAAGAGTGAGTGTAGGGAAGCTGCAGTTTGCTTGAGATAAGGCAGGGTTGTGGTGTTATTGTCAACTTGACACAATCTCAAGTCACCTAGGAAGAGGGGACAGCCAGACTGACATGTGAGAGTATCTGTAAGGCATCATCTTGATTGATAACTGATGCAGGAGGGCCCAGTCCACTCTAGGTGATATCGTAGGCAGGAGGGTCTGAGTTACACACAAAATTTAGCTAAGCCAGAGCCAAAGAGAGAGGGAGCAGTGAGACCAGATTTCTGCTTGAGTTCCTGCCCTGACTCCCCTCTGACCTTAAAGCACAAGGTGAACTAAACCCTTTCCTCCCAAAGTTGCTTTTGGTCATGGTGTTTATCACCGCAACAGAGTCACCTAGAACAGACATCAACACCTTCTCTTAAAAGAGAACGTTATGGACAAGTATATGTAAATCATACACAACGATGTGTGTGTCCTTCCACCCTGGCAGTGTGGATGGAATGTTACCCTTAGGGAAATTCTAGCAGAAATGCCTGCTTAGACATGTAAGTATTTTCTATAAATAGTTTCCTTGCTTCATAGGGCAGTTCTGTGAGCCAAGACCGGCTCTGTGGATGTCCAATCCCTTTAGGATCAACCCCAGATATCCTCCTCCCAGATTCCTTCCTGGATTTGGTGGTTGAATCTACCCCTTGTCCCCATCCTTGTTTCTTCCTCTCTCTAGTTCCACAGCCACCTAGATCACCTCTGCCTACAAGGGAATGGATCGGAAGGTGTTCCTTCACCCACGCAGAGGCTCACCATGCCTGGAGGACAGAGGCAGCCAGACACACAGCCCACGCTCATGCACTCCAGGTCGTAGTTCTGGCATGTCTTGGCACACTCCAGCCCTTGGGCCCGTGGGTTGTCGGCAGGACACACCAGCTTGACCATGGGTGGCCGACAGGACAGGCTCCTTTTGCCTGGAGAAAAGAAAAAGAGGTTGTGAGTAAAGACATGGCAGGTCACCCTTCTGCACTGTCCTGCGGTTTGCAGGTGCCATCACTCACTCGGGAGACTCAAAGCAGCCCACTTTCCAAGACCAGACACTGCCCAGCCTACAGTGTGCCCTAACCCTGAGTCAGGGTCTCCATGTGGGACCAGGGCTGCCACCTTATCTATCTCAATGCCTTGGGCCAAGCTGGTAGCAGTTCTACTGACCCAAGATGCCACCTGATGGCATTTGTCTCACATCCCTCTTGACTCTGTTCTCCCAGTTTGCACTGAACCAAGATGCACTGTGGAAATTTCCAGACGCAGGCTTGAGAAGACACACACGAAGGTACTAAGAGGGAGCTTGGTGGGACCCAATAGGAACACTTATGAAAAAGTTACAACTCGTGGAGGGAAAAGCCGTCAGCCATGGGGACTCTTGAGAGGCTTTTGCTCCAAGGTCAGCTTCTCTGTAAAGATGGCGACATCACCGTGTGCCATCACTGACACGCCTCTCCCTCCCTCCATGTTTCCCCCCTGTACATTTGCCTCTGATCTAGAACAGAGACTCTCACCCTCCCCCATCAGTGTCTTGTCTTCAAACAGGACAGCAACCGTTCAGAGGCTCAAACTGGAAGCCACTGACCTGAACCCCTCTTCCTTCAGATCCATCCAGCAAGATCCCAAGGAGGCATCCTCATCAGCATGTCCACAGGAAACAAGCCCACGGAGAACAGTGGGTGCCATTCCTAGCACACCCATCACTAACCCCAGCTGCTCGCTGCACTCAGATGACCACAGGCACACCGATTTCAGGCATTCCCTCCCACACAGTCCAGTACTGCTTGCCTCAGTCACGTGAGTTTCCATGTGCAGAGATATGTCTGAAAGTCACTCAGTCACTCACACAAATGAAGGAGTCAAGAGGATGCGAGGCAGAACCAGACCCCTGTTTGAATATCTGCACACATCAGACAATATGCCAGTTCTCTCCCCCCACCCATGGGAAGGAGTCTAGACAGAAGGGAAGAGAAAAGCCTTTCAGAGCTCCAGTACTCACTGCGGTGAGAGAAGGGGCTGCTGAGGACGACGTCTGGCAACAGGCTTCCTGGGGTGCTGCTCGTGGTACAATGCATGAAGCCATCTTCACAGTAACTGCAGAGAAGACACCCCATCTTTTGCTGAAGTTTTCTACACCCATTGCCCCTTTCCTCACCACCCACCCACCCTGCTCAGTCCGCTCCTCCCAGTAGGACTTCCCATCCATAACTCTGGGAAGTTTGACCTGCCAATGTCACCAGTGATCGTCAAGCCACCAAGCCCAGTAAGTCCCTTCAAGTAATTTTCCTATGTGATGTCCCTTTGAACATCACCGTCACTGCGCTACTCTATTCTCTTGGAGAGTAAAACCATCTCCATTGCATTTTCCCCACTTTGCTGGGTGCTCCTTCTCAGCTTCAGCTGTAGCTCATGCCTCCCCTTGGACATCCCGAGCTTTCTCCTCCACTTTGCTGCCACTCACACCCAGCTCTCATTACAGAAATGGCTCGTTCACTTCCGGCAGTGATCCCCTTTGAGCCTCAGATCTGTATATACTAATGTTTTCTTTATAACTCCCTTTGGTGTCTCAAAGAGACTGCAAGCCCAGTGTGTCCGTACCAGACCCCAGGCTTCTTCCAAGGTTGATCTGTGGATTGATGTCACCACCCATCCCATCTGACTGCCTCTCAGACTGTAGGCTTCCTCCCCCTGCCCCTCTACATCAGAGCCACCACAATCCAGGACTTTCCCTCTGACATTTTGCTTCAGTTCCTATGTGCTTCTTACTCCTCCTGCCAGTAGATGAGACGCCATCACCTCCTGCCCGAGCCTGCAAGTGTCTCCTAACTCATGGTCTTGCATCTATTCTCGCCTCTCTCCAGAATGCTCCTTTTGGAAGCCAAATATTTTTTCAAACCCCAACCATGATTGTGCCCCACCCTTGCCTGAAATCCCTCAGGAGCATCCCTCCAACAGACTTTCCCGTAAAGGGCAGATCCATGAAATATGATTCCCGCCTTCCTCCCTCTTCTCCAGCTTAGTGACCATCTGTTAATCTTAAGGTGCATTGTTCTTTTTAAACCCAAGGGCTTATGTACACCATTTCCCCAGAATTGAGGTCACTCCTACCCAAGACACATAAGTAGACACACACCCACACACCACACACACATACACACACCCGCACCGGCACGCACATATGAGCATCAAACATACACACATAAACACAAAGAAAATATTTTAAGTTTCTACACAGCAAAGAATTAATTGAGTGATCCCTACAGAGCGGGAGACAAGCTTTGCCAGAAACACATCTGACAGAGTATGTTAAAAAAAAAACCCAAAACATTAAACAATAAATAACAAACAATCTAAAGAACAAATGGGCCAAGAACACACAAACAGATCTCAAAAGAAATACAAACATTCAGTAAATACATGAAAAATGTTCAACCTCTTTAGCCACAAGGGAAATATAAATCTAAGCTACTCTGAGATCCTAGCTCACCCCCAGTCAGCCTGGCAGTGATGATGAAGCCAGACAGGTACCTCATACCTGTAGTCCTGGCAGCCGAGAAGCTGAGGCAAGAAGGTTGCCATGTACTAGAGGCAAGCTGAGGCTACCAACTGAGCTGTGAGTCATCCTGAGCTCCATGAAACCCTGTCCCCAAAAGGCCAAAAGAAAATAAACATAGAGAAGACCTGGAGAGAAGAAAGAGTCTCCCACACTGCCCATGGGGTGCAAATTAGCACAGCCACTGTGGAAATAAGCACAGAGGAGCCTCAAGAACCTTAAAATTACAATGACCAGGGGTACCAACCCTGCTCTGCATCTCTGAAGGATTCAGTCGACATCCAATAGAGATACCTACACAGTGCTTTTCAGAAGAGTCAAGCCATGGCATTGGCCCCGGTCAAGAACAGTAGGACACACACTCAGTGAAATATCATTCAGCCACAAAGAAGAATAAATTCAGATCTTTTGTGGGAAAGTGATGGACCTGGAGGTGACTGTGCGAAGTGAAGCAATCGCCAGCCCAGAAAGACGAGTGAAGCATGTTTGCTCTCATGTGCAGAACCTAAGAAGACACTGAAGCAGAGAGGGAAGACTGGGATGACAGGGGAGAAGGAAAGAGAAGGAAGAGAGAGACGTGTACGTGCAGTAAAGTATATGCACATTTGAAAATGCCATAGCCAGGCTCAGGCCTTGGCACAATTAACATACACTAACAAAAGGCTGTGTGAACCGACACAACACGGCTCAGAAAGCTGACGACCTAAGTTAACGGACACCCTTTGCGTATGGATCAGGAGGCCTCACGGTAGGACGACAAGTCTCTGCAAGAGGTCACAGACTGAACGCATCCAAACCAAATCCCAGCGGCAGTTTCTACAGAAACTGAGGCTAGAACTTACGCGGCACTTCAAAGAGCCCTGAACAGCAAAACAATCTTGACAAAGAAGAAAGATGGAGGAGCCACAGTTTCTGGTTCCAAACCTATTGCAAAGCAACAGTAATTACAACAATGTGGACTGGCAGATAGACAGGTATACAGACCAGCTAAGTAAACAGCTCGGAAGTCAGCCGTCGCCTAGACGCTCAGTTGAATTTCTACACGGGTGCCAAGACATGGAAAGGAATATATGCGGTGCTGGGAAACCGGAGTTCCATCTGGGAAAAAGTGAAGCTGGACTCTAACCTTACACCATATCCAAAATGTGAGCGCCAAATGGATCAAAGATCTGAACATCAGTAAAGTCTTAGAAGGAATCATCAGGGTAAATACTCATGACTTGGGATTTGGCACTGATTTCCTGGCTATAATGCAGAACCTTAAGGAATAAATTAAAAGAATAGATAAATTGATTATATTAAAACATTTTCTGCATCAAAAGGGACTAACAACAGAATGGGAAAAAGTCACAGAATAGGAGGAAGTGTTTGCATTCGTATATCCAGAATATACAAAGGTCTCCAATAACTCAATAACAAAATAAACAAACTACCCAGTTCAAAACTGGCTGAAAGATTCAAGTAGTCATACAAAAAAAATCTATAAAACAACAGGGGGAACATGAAAAGATATTCAAGATTATTAATCATTAAAGAAATGCAAATGAAAACCACAATGAGATGGCACATCATACCTAGTAAGATAGTGCTTGGGAGATGTCTCCATGGGTAAAGCGCCCTGCTGTATAAGCACAAGGGCCTACATTTGAAAGTCCAGAACTCTTATAAAGGCACACATGGCAGCACACCTGTAATCACAGGGTGCCCATGGAGAGATTGCAGGAGAAAACAGAAGAGTCCCAGGAGATCACTGTCCAGCTACTTTGACATGTGCAAAGTAGTAAAGCACAAGAGACTCGGTTTCAAATAAGACGGAAGGAGAGGACTGGCACACAAGGCTGTCCTCTGACCTTCATACATGTACTGTAATAGATGTATCTGTACTCTCACACACACCAGGGAGGGGGAGAGAGAGAGAGAGAGATTGTAAAGAAGAAGATGAGGAGGGGAGAGGAAGAAGAGGAAAGGGAAGGGGAAGAAGAGGAGAAGAGAAATAAAGTAAGAGGTGCCAGGGAGGTTGTAGAGAAACGATTACCCGGTCCACTGCTGGTGGGAATTTCAATGCTATGGACTCAGTGGAACAATAATCTTGTAGTTCTTTGAAAAGGTAAACAGAATTACTATATGGTCCGGCAGCTGCAGTCAGGGATATATACCACCCCCCAAATCTGAAAGCACACATTTAGATACTTAAACACCAATGTCCATGGCAGCACTGTTCACAACAGCAAGAAAGCATAAGCAGCCAAATGTCCACCAACAGATGACAGATAAGCAAAAGGTAGCATGTATGCGATGCATACGCACAGAGGGATACCAGTCAGTCATTAAAAGAACCGGGTTTGTATATATGCAGCAACAAGAATGAGCCTTGAAAACATTAACGTAAGTGAAAAAAAAAGCCAGATGCAACGAAAAGCGTGCGTGTTGGATGCCTCCACTCATATGAGATATCTAAAGTGAATATCTAAAGAGAGCCGCAAATGAATGGGGTTGCATTCATAATGGAAAAGTCAAGCGGCTATTACTAGCTGGGAAGCAATGAAGAGTTACTATTTAATGGGCACAGTTTCTTTCAGGAACACAAACGCTCTAGAGACAGGTGGGAGGAGTTGTATAGTGTGTGAACGTACTTCATGCCACTGGTACACCTAAGAGGCTCAAAGGGCAAGTGTCGCGTCTTTTTAAAAATCTTTCCATTTTCAAGAGTCTGCGTGTGTATGCGTGTTTTGCGTGTATGTGGACACACTTGTGAGGGTGCATACGTGTGTGCATGTGTGGAGGCCCGAGGTTGACTCATCCTTGATTGCTCTTTTTATCCACAGAGACAGCACTGCTCAGTCAAGAGCTCTTCAACAAATCTGTCTAGCTGATTTGATCTGGAGATCTCTGTCGCGGACTTCTGAGCTGTTATTACAGGGCAGATCTACTCAGCATTTGCATGGGCTCTGGGGATCCCAACACCAGTCCTTAGACTTGCACAGCAAGCTCTTCGGTTGCTGAGCCATCTTCCCAGCCCATCATTAATAATATTAATAATAATAATAGGCAATTGCTGAGGGGCAAAGCAAGCCCTACTTGCCCACTAGTGTTGTTTTAAGGTCCCAGAGGGAAACATTTGAGAAGTGTTACCAGGCAATCCTTTGATGGGGCTAAGGCCAAAAGATCTGGCCAACAGCAATGCACTGTGACATCTGCCTTCTGTGTCCCTGGGGTCCACAGGCACAAAGTCAAGCAATCACGGGTGAAAAACATTCAGGAGAAAATTAACTGCGTGAGACAGGCCTTGTTCCCTGTACTGCCGGGGCAGAGCAGTGGGACAAGGAGACACAGCGCTTTCCAGTGTAGGTGCTGAGCACCATCTGGAGATGACTTAAGTACAAAGGAGGACGGACACGGGCCATAGGCAGGTGCTATGCTATTCCAGGTGAAGGATTCTACGGCCCCACACTCTGGATTTGGTCCTCTCCTGCTCCTAATGCATGCCTCTTAGTGACTCCCATTACTCTCCAGGCTAGATGGGTTCTCAAATTCCATCCCCCCAAGTTAGACTATGGGGTACAGTCATCCATCCACATTTCCTCTTGGAAACTCAGTCCGTAAGGCCAGCATCTCCACTGCACTTACAGGGAGCACTCTTGATACTTCCCATCACCGTCCTGAGCACCTGCAGGGCCATCTCCCACCCTCTGACACCTTCTGGTCCAGGCATATCTCCAGAGGCTCTGGCTTCTGGCCTCTGTTCTCCATTCCCCCGGGACAGCTTGCTCCAGAGCCTCACAGTCTTCCTGTCAGTGTTGTCAACATCTCCCCACAGTCTCCAGAACCCACTCTCTGAAGCTACCCTTTTTCTTCCTTGTTCTCTGTTCACATCCCCTTTCAAGGGCCCCAAGAATCGGTCCTCTTGTGTAGTCTAACAGTCCCTGACCCTGACCCCACCCTGACTCCAGAAGAGGTGGGAAGACCTGACAGATGCATCGCCTGTGGGTGGGATTAGTACCCAGCTCCTGGGGAGTGGGTTCGTCTCAAGAGACCAGATGAGTTATTGGGAGAAAGAATGGATACAAAGTGAGGCCGCTCCGTGTCCCGTACATGTCTCCCACATGCCATGAGACCGTCTCAGGCCTGGAGATTTCTCTCAGTCTCCAGAACCAGAATCCAAAAGAAACTTCTTATTCTATAAAAGATCCAATCTCTGGGATTTAGTTAAAGCAACTCAAAACACACTAGCAGGCAAAACACCACGGACGTGAAGCCGCTTTGCCACAATCTTCTCATTCAAGTGTACACTATAAAGAGTCTGAGAGGAGGGGACGTGGGACACCTCTGTTTTCCTTTCTAGAGAAGGGAAAGTGAGGCCTAGCATAGAGAGAGGATAGTACCACTCCAGAACTCCCAACGTTGGCATGGAGACGCCACTGTTTACTTCTGGACCCTGAAGACTTGGGGGGACTCTCAGCTCCACTTTCACCTTGGTATGCAAGTCCAGACAAGCCACTTCCCTTTGAGGCCTCAGTTTCCCCACCCACTTGAAAAAAAACAAAGATCTGAAGAACCATTTCCCTGTTTAGTTCTACCACCAAGGAAGTCATCCCCGTCCTCCCAGGCATCCAGACTCACTCCCTAGCTGGCTGGCTGCACTTACCACATGGTGTGGTGGTCGGAGAAGATGTCTGCAGGCTGGAAGAGCTCCCCATCATAGTAGCAGGGACACTGGGCCTTGGGCACACAGTCCCCTCTTTCATCCTGGTAGAGCCCTGGCGGGCAGAAGCAACCCTCAAGACAGACGTCACTGCATTCCTCATCCGGATAGGAGAGGGAGCGGCAGGTCAGGTTGCAGGAATTGCCGCACTGCAGGTACACCTGACCCTGTGGGCAGCTCAGTGCTGGAGACAGGAGATGGAAGAAGGCATCAGATTTGACATTGTACCTTGCAGCTGTGACCACTGCTACAACTGTACGGTCGTAACCATCCCTTCCCCACTCTGAGCAAAAGTGTATCTTCAGGTGCAAAAAAATGTACATCGAAATTATGGGTACAACCATCTTCTCTCTTTACCCAGAGAGAGAGAGCAGACTTTTCTTGCCTGCGAATCCTCCAAATCTAGAACATTAAAGTCCTGGTGAAATGGGAGTGGTGGGCAGGAGCATCTCCCTGGAGAGAAGGACAGTGGTGGCTACAATTTCTGAGAACCTACTGTGTACTCTGCTCCTAACTGAGTTAGGTCCTATCATTCCCTTCCAGGGCTTTTACCCATAGATACCAGCAACACTTGAGCTAAGAGGCTTAAGGATCTGGCGTCTCTGGGAGCAGAGGTGAGATCTGAGCCCAACTCTCGGCCCCCCTAAAGCTCATGCTCTTACCCATCACACTTCAAGAAGGGAACAGTCCCTCTGCAGGCATCCACGTTACAAGCCTGGACACTTACACCTACCGGCAGCAAACTGGACAGCCTCTGTCTGCTCACAACCCTCACCCCTACCCTGATGCTGGGGCTTTTGAATAGAAATGAGAAATACTATATGGCTATGTAGAAGAAAATGCTAAGGCAACTAGAGTATGGATTCTGTACCCCATGTCCCCAGGTTCGAATCACAGCTCCACCTCTAGTTAGCATGACACTCGGAGTGCCACCTCCATGGAACGTGGCAACAGTATCTGTTGGGTCTCTGTGGAGGTAAGATGAGGCAACCTGTCACAGACGATCACTGCTATTGTCATTGTGACATTGGAAGGGAGTCCCAGCCCAGCTCAGCAGGCTCATGATGGGAGTCATGTCCCAGAGAAAAATCTTAACCTCAGAAGACCCGACCCTCCCTTCCTGCACTGCAGCCATCACGCACCTGTAGTGTAATGAACACACGGATGACAAAAGTCTTTATGAGATGGTAAGAAGAGAAGTGGGGTGATGGGTGCCTTTTACCCTTGCCTGTGGGTTGCTGTCCAGGAAATGAGAGCTGTGCTCTGGGCAGAGTCTTCCCAAGAATAATAGAGCCTTCCTTCTCAGGGACAGTCCCTTTCTCCAGCAGATACCACAGACAGAACATCCCATAGAAGCTGTAAGAGGTATCCCTGGCCATGAACTTCTGAGGAGACCCTGAGCCTCTCCCTCCTACCATCACCTCAGCTCTGTATCTTAAGTTAGCTGGGAAGGCAGACGATTCCCTAGTCATGTGAGTCACTGGCTTGCTTTCTTCTGGAGGAGTGGAGAGGCTGAATGTATAGAGGGGAGGTGGGGTGACACTGGGGCAGGCTAGCCCACAAAGGCAGCAACTCCCTTCAATCCACGTCGTGCGCAAGGGCACTTTCCATCCAGTGAAGAGCAGCGGGAGTCGAGGGCTCCCCTCTCCACCAGCAAAGCATCTCCAGAGCCAGCATCCAGGCTCATCGAGTTTCTCCTTGAGCCTCCCTCCTTCAGAAAATCATGCACCCCTCAGTTAAGCAGAGATGTATGTCTATGCCAGGGCTGTGTGAGGCTCAGGGACACCGAGTCCATGCCTTCAGGGGTCCGTGGTCTTGTCTTCCCAAGAGGAAACAGCCATTTTACAAGGACTAAACAATGTGCATGCTGCCCCGAGTCTCTTTGGGGCATTACACAAAAGCAGCCGCACGGCATGTCCTTGTTCCTTGATTGCTCCCAGTGACATTCTTCAGAATGGAAGCAGTGGTTTGGGAGCTCTGTCCATTTCTCAAGAAGGCAGAAAGAGGTTGGGGACCAGGAGACAGACAGTAAACCTAGGCTTCTATACGTGAGGAAAGTCAGAGACTGGAACCCAGGGGGCTGGCCCACTCTCTTTGGGCTCAGAAAAGCAATCCAAGGCCATCCGTCACATAAACTCACAGGGGATAGGTCCCTCTTGTCCTTAAACATCTCCTTCCTGCCAGTCAGCCCCACAGCTCTCGTAGAAAGGCTCAGGAGTCTGTCAACTGGAGTCGCTCCTATTCTCTTGGTTTAGGTTTTGTTTTGTTTCATTTTTCTAGACAGGGTTTCTCTATGTAACAATAGCGACTGTTCTGAAACTCACTCTGTAGACCAGGCTGGCCTCAAACTCAGAGATCTACCTGCCTCTGCCTCCTGAGTGCTGGGATTAAAGGCGTGCACCACCACTGCCTGGCTAGTCACCCCTACTCTTAGCCGACTCACTGTGCAACACAGTCAGCTCATTGCCCATGCTTGCTTCTGTGGAGGTGAAGAACAACTGCCCCTAAGAGATGAAAGAATGTTCCCAAAGGCTGCTGGCCTTCAGAGAGAATGCCCTGCATTAACACAGCCTTCTGAAGCCACTGCCCTCAGACAGATGGTGCGGTATTCCTGATACTGGTGGGCAAGAGAAGCATGTCCACAAACAGCACACCACCGACTGGCTCCCCCGTTGCTAGACGGTAGACACAAAGAGGGAGACAGAGATGAAGGGCTCGGGGTCACAGAGTAGCTAGACCACAGGTGAAGTTCCAGAAAAGCCGGGGCTCCAACCTTTGGGCTCCTAGCATTCCCTCCATCCAGGGCTAGAGGGAAGAAGAGGAGGGCACAGCGTGCGCCCCTTCATCCCACCACCGTTCAACATATGTTCCTCTCTTTAAAAAACTGCTCAGACTAGACACAAGCTCACAGGACAGCAATATTAACACATGTACTTCTCTTCAAATGCATAATGTCAATTTTGTTTTCACCACTGCCCCTAACTCCTGTTTCCCTGCTTCCGAAAGGGCAGCCATTGCAGTCTCCAAACACACCTGCCTCACTCCAAAAGCCAGAGTTCCGCCTTTGTTCCTCTCCCAGACTGCCTGCCTCATATCCCCATTCTGCTAACTTTTCTCAGCCCCAAATGCACCTTTGTAGAACTTTGGTCAAGAACACCCTCCCCCGAGGGTGCTCCTCGGCTACCCCTCCCCTCCATCCCTTCACTTCATCCCTCCTCCAAGGGAGGTCTCAAAAAGCAAGCTTCGAGATCCTATCTCCCAATTATCTGAGACCAGGCACTACCCAAATGTCCCCAGAGGAACGACAGCAAAGAGTCTTAGGGCCCAGGGGCCACAGGGCAGGAGCAGAGACCAGCTCTGATGGCAGGAATCTACCCCAGAGAGGACAGATGCATAGTCAGCTGGAACAATGACATTATTCAGCGCTGCATAACTTTATACAATGCCAAAGACGTGGGCCAAAACTCACTGGCGTCTTGACTGAAATGATAAACAAAAGATTCCTGCATTCCAAACTCACTCCACGCACACATGGTCTTTCCTGACCCTACAAGGAACGAACACTAGGTGGCAGCAGATACAGGCAATCTCAGCTAGGCACCGGCTCACGACGAAGTTTCATGGCTTTGGAGTAAAAGGATCACACTTGCTTCTATGCAGAAACCCACGCCACCACCAGCCAGGAGCAGAAGGCAGGAAAAAAATGGCTGCAAATGAACTCCAGATCCAGGTTTGTCACTGGGGCCTGTTTCCAACTGAAATAATTCAAAGAAAGGGTCTTTGAAAAGGACAGGTGAACACAGCCCCACGAGGTGCCAGGAGAGTTTGAGAGGGTTGCCAAAAGGAGGTAAAGTGCTTATGGGCACTCACCACAGAAGTCTGGCTCCCGCCACCCGATGTGAATGCCTTTTCCGGCGCACGCGGCAGCATAGTTGGCCACCGCACTACACAGGCAATCCCAGCCGTCAGCGCAGGAGCAAACATCATAACGGCAGTTCTGCAGGTAGGGCAGAGGGCTGACTGCGTGGTGGCAGGCCTCGAATTTGGACGACGTCAGGAGCGTGCAAGCCTCCTCCGCAAACCTGGCTGTTGCGGAGAGAGAAAAGCCAGTGCGGGATAAGATGCGGGCCTGCCAAGGCCTCTGGGGTTAGTTACAAGGGATGCTCACATTCTTACCCCACCCCACCCCCACCCAGGAGCAGAACCTTGCTGCCTTTTCTGTAGACAGTTACTGCAAAGGCAAGTCTCTCTGGCTCTGGTTTCTGGGTCCAATTTACTGCCCTGTATTTGACTCAGTTACAGGTAAAAATGCATTCCCACACACCCGCTGCCTGGAGACAGTGGTCAGAGCAGCAGAAGCTCAGGAGAGCAGAGAGGCTGCAGCATTGTGCTTACACAGGGCCACCGCAATGCATATTACACAATAATTCCACTCTAGAGCCCATTGCTGCTCTAAACTGAGACCTTCCCAGTCTAAATTACTGTGTGTAAGAAATGACAAAATATTCTCTTCTTTTTTGGGATTCCATACATGGAGGGTGTTCAATAAACAGACTTTAAAAAGAAAATTAGCCAAGTGTAGATATGGTCAAAACGCCAGTGGTCAAAACAAGGGCTGGGCCAATGGTATCTCTGCCTCCCCCGGAGTATACCGTCCCATGGAATGCCCGGAACAGGGGAGACCCCAGGGCTCTGGGGCTCACATACTCAAGCGTGGGTTCAGGCTGCACGGATCGCTGTGCTGTCTATGCAGGTCCAGACAGTCCCCTTGAAGCTTCCAGGAGTTTCCGAAGTCCACCACCAGGGGCTCCACAAGGCCGGCGGGCGTGAGGAAGTCGTCGCCCTTGTTGCCATTGTAATTCCCACACAAGCCGCAAGTCTTCCCGGAGTAGACAGGGGACAGCTGCGGAAGACAGAAGACAGACAGCTGTCCCCAACCGCAGCAGGGGTCTCGCTTAGCTAATGAGATCGTTTCCATCAAATTTCCCCACGGGAAAAATAATTGTCTAGGACAGCTAAGCTCTGGGCTGCAAATAGGAGGGAAGCTGCAAACTATAGAGTCAGGGTACCAGCTCTGTCCTTGCTCTCCAGTTGCTGGGCAGAGAGCAGCCAGCCATGATCACTCTAAAAATTATATTCATTAATTAATTAACATTATAATATATTGTATATTAATATACTTATTTAGAAATATATTGTTGATTTTACTTTTAATTAAGAGTACATTCATAATAATATATTCTTATTTCATATATATGATATAGTCACTTTGGAAGGCACAGTGGAGGCCCAGAGAGAAAAAGGACACGCCTAAGACCCCAGAGAGAGTGGCAAAGCTGGGAAGAGCAAGCAGGTTGACTCCTTCAAATTCATGTGCTTCCTGTACCCGTGCCCATCAGTGGACATGGCTAAGCAACAACGAGATGACATGTGAGCTGTCCCCTGAGCAGGTATTGGTCACAAATGGGCAAGGCAGATAGCGGAGTGCAATCCAAGCCCCATAGAGCTCATGTCTGGTGTCCAGAAGCAATACCTTTCTTCTAGTCTCCTTCTGAGGACATTGGGGAAGAAGCAAGGGTCAGATTCCATCCCATCACTCACTCTCTGGTTAGATCTCAGGGGTGAGCCACAGGTCTGAGCCCAAAGTGCACATCCACGACCAAGTAGTGGCGTGGAGGCGGCCTTTCCCCAGACAGCGGGGCGCTGATGGTTTCTACGGGGCAGATTTGGAGAGGTGGTAGGGACCAGAGCCGAGGGTCCACTCTAGCTGTGGGTTGTTAGTAAGACCGGGTGACTCTCCTGATGTCCCAAAGCCTCATGAGTCAGGCCTGGACTCCAGCGGTCACCTCTGGGAGCCCCTTCCAGCTTCCAGCTGTGACTTAATACGGTGGTTCCAGACCCACAAGCGTGTGCACGTGAGAGAGGTAGGCAGAGTGGGGCCTCCTTGCTTGTTTTACAAAGGCCAAGGGTCACACACACTAGGCCTTCCCAGACTTCCCTGCTTAAAACTAAACCACCTGGCCCTTCCTGCCCCTCCCTGCTTTATTTCTCTCCCCGGGCTTTATTCTAATAGGTGACATTTAGCCTTGTTTGTTTTATTTATTCTCCGTCTTCCTCACTAGAATTCAAACTAAACGAGGCAAGCATTTTACTGCCGTTTCTCTGTTGGGCCTTCATCATCTCTAATACAGTGGTGTCTGTCTTCTGTTCAGGTGGCAGTAACAAAATGCCATAGACTGGGAGGGTTATAAACAACAGAAACGGTATCATCTGGAGGCCAGGAACTAAGGTCAAACCCCAGCAGATCCAGCAGTAGCAGGGTGCCTGTTCCTAGATACTGGCTTCTTGCTGCACGGCTCACGGTGAAAAGGGCTGGCTGGCTCCCTGGAGCTCCTTATAAAGGCATTAATCACATTCTTAAGGGCTGGCCCTTAGTGAATTCATCCCCGGCCAAAAGCCCCTACCTCCTAACACCATCAGCTTGGAGGCTGAGAACCGCAACACCCTAATATTTGTCAAATTGAATGAATGGGTTGGATGAATAAAAAGATAAATTCCCACAAAAAGAGGCTCCCTCCTGATACCAGATGAAACACCTGTCAACGCCACCTGAGCAAAGTGGCAGCAAGCGACACATCTTCATCCCGCCTCCCCCACTTCTCAGCATCTTTCTCTCCTCTCCTACTATCTAAGTATCAGGTGCCCACAGGCTCCCAGAGTCCCCCGTGGCCACTCTCACTTGCCTTCCCTCAGCCGCTTCAAGCATGTTTTTCCTCTCTGTCCCCTTAGTCTGTCTCAGGGGACAGCATGGTCAGCGGTTGGAAGAGAGGGTGTACCCAGGAACGCTGACCTTGGTCACAGACCCTACAGTGTCTCAGCTCTGGGAATTTTGAGAAGACACAGTTTGAAACAGGCCCCAGCTCTATAACAATGGAGTTGACCCAGGTCCTCCTAGTACCTGCTGAGGCTGAACTTGGCCTGCGTGGGAGTCAGCCGAGCTGGTTTACCTGAGCTGACTGACCATATCCCTGCTGCCTGGGGTCAAGGCATGCATATCACACACAGGTGGAAAGAGATTAAGGGCCCCTGCAGCACCTTGAACCCCAGGCCTGCCTGCCTCCAGCCAGCTCTTCCCCCAAGCTCCAGGGGTCAACTCAAATGTTCCGAAATCCTCCAGCCCCTCACAAATGTACCTTTTCATGGCAAAACCAACAATAGGATATTCCCATGGGCCTCAAGGTCACCTGACCTTGTCTTGCACCTAAATCATGTTTTCTTCTCTTCATCTTAGCCAAGCTAATCAAATCTCACTCCAGAGAGAGCCCTACGGCCATTTCTACAGCTGAAGGTCTAGCTTTCTCCTCTTCAGAGAGACAAAGAACAGAGCATTCTGAGGTAAAGGCGGGCAGCTGCCCAGGAGGGGAGGTACAGGAGTAGAAACCACACAAAGCCAGCACACCCACCCTGCACCATGGTGGATGCTGGGAAGGTAGACTCCCAGCAAGCACTACCTGGAGGCCTGGTGAGCAGAAGGCAAATTACACCCAGGCCCGGAGACCCAAGGTCTGTAACCACAACCCCCGCCGGCCAAGTCACCATGATTCTAGCAGAGCCCCATCTCTAGCTCTGACTGGAAATGGGACAAGAGGCTCTCCTGGCTCCTCCTGCTCCCTGAGCTATGGCTACAGTCATTTTACAAAAGAAGAATGGAGTTCGTGTGGATCCCTCTTGAAGACTCTACAGCGGGAGAGTGAATGTGGCCACGTGGGAATGGAACAACAGCATCTCGTAGGGACTTGCAACTCCCACCATGGAGTTACACCCAGGAAACTGGGGAGCAAGGACCCCAGGATGTGGGGCAGGCTCTCCAGGCATCCTAAGTCTGCCCTAGAATGTTGTTTCTCCAAGTGAGGTCTTGGGGCCAATCAAGGTTTTTTGAGGACCTTTCTAGGTGTCTTTGAGACTGAATCTTTTCATAGCTACGTGACCTTTGCTCTTGTCTTTCCCTTCTCATTCTCATACAAGGACCCAGTGGAATTTTCCAGAGGTTCTGTGATGTGAAATATTGCAGCAGCTTGATTGCAGAAGTAGACCTGAGAATCCAGCTGTCTTCTAGTAAATGAATCGTTAGAGAGATGCGCAGCCATGTGCAGCCACGCCTCTCTTCTCACTGCCTAGTATTGTCTCCTGTCCCCGTCTAACTTATTTTTCCAAACTGCTTACCAATGTCTACTAGGTAACAAGGTTTAGCAGTAATGCATGTTTTAGCGTCTCTGGGTTAACTTTTCTGCTGTTTGGGGTTTCGCTTTCTGTTTGTGATGGGGTCTTACTATGGAGCTCAGGTTGGCTGAAACTCACTATGTAGCCCAGGCTGCCCTCCAGCCCCTGTCTCCTCCTCCTTGGCCCTAGAATATGTCACTCTGCTCAACTTTGACTTAACCATTAATCTGGGGGTCAGCAGATATAATCTCACTAAAGATCTCAGGGACCCTCCTCAATCATTCTTAAGAATCTAAAAGCATCCTGAGACCAGACAGTGAGGATCATGATCTAACCGAAGGACACCAGCCAGAGAACTAACTCTCATTGTGTTGTGACTGAGTGTGGGCTTTTGGTGTCCCTCCATGTCCCCTGGCTGTCTCCCTTATGAAACAGCACTAGGGAGAGTGATTCCTGCTTTGCCCACCTGCCAGGGTCTTTGCACAGTCAGCAAATCTGAAAGCCCAGTAAATGTATGTGTTACTGTCCAATCTGATTAGACAACCCATCCAGAGGACATGGCCCATGCATTCATCAGTGTAGGAATGTGGACAATGCCTCTGTGGCCTTCTCCAGATGCTGTAAGGGAGGATATCCAGTTTGAGCTGAGTGCTCCAATCTGGTTCTTCCCTTGCTCCCCACAATGAGTGTCCAGGGATACCCCTTGATCCAAGGTCTCACTGCAGCCGGGAAACTGGCCAGTAAATCCTCGATGCCAGTCCTCCAGGTGACAGACATCCATTCTGGAGATAGCACAGTACCCAAGCCCCAGAGGGAGAAACTCCAGGGCCAACAAGGAGCACCCAGAAAACAGACATCAGCGTCTCATACAGAGAGAGGCCTGTTCCTTGCTCTGGGGGTGTGGAGGGTGAGGGGAAAGAAATTCTTCTCCTACCACACAAAGCCATTTTGCCCAGAGCACAAGGGGTACTTTGTAAAGGTTGGCTCCAGGGAGGCTGGAGCTTGGGAAGGGACCTACCTTAACCAGCAGCCGCCCGCGGCCATCCCAGTCCATCTGTAGGTCTTCCCCATAGCTGAGGCGTACAGAAGCCATCACCATGTGCTGGATGCGGAGGTCACCTAGAAAAGGACAGGGCGGGTGTAGGTTCAGGTAGGGAGGTGACAGGGGTGCTGTGAACCTGTGATGTCTCAAAGTATCATGTCAAAGATGAGCAAGGAGTGGAAGGCAGATAGGCGTCCACGAGGCTGGGGGTTGGGGGGGCGGCGCTCTCTGGAGGAATGGTTAACTGGGTGGATAGAGGTAAATAAATTTCCAGAGGAACCTGTGGGCTGCCACAACCTGTAATTCCCCTCGTGGGCGTAAGAGGGCAGCAGAAGCCCCAGCATCCTCTGTGCTGGTGTTCGTCAACTAGAGTAACCTGGGAGGAGGGAACCTCACTTGAGAGAATGCTTCCTGCACATTGACCTGTAGGCATGTCTGTGACATTCTCTTGATTGTTGTTTGATGTGGAGATGCTACCCCCGGGTAGGTGGCCCTGGGAGCTATAAGAAAAGGAACCGAACACCAGGCTGGGGAGCAAGCCAGTAGTCAGCCTTCTTCCTGCTTGAGTTCCTGCCTCGACTTCCCTCAGTGATGAACTATGAGGTGGAAGTGTGAGATGAGATAAATCCTTTCCTCTCAAGTTTTATTTGATCAGGTTTTTGTTTTGTTGTTGCTTTCGTCATAGCAACAGAAAGTGTCAATGACAACCACTAAACCTGATGTGAGCATGCTGGGCCCCTGTTGGCCTGCAGGCTGGGTCCTCCTGGCTGAACCATGCTGTGTGCAAAGCTGGAAGCAGCAGAGTTTGCTGCTGTGGGAAGGTGGAGTTGCAAATAAAGCTCGTGCCTGGCCTTGGAGCCATACATCAGCTCTCTGGGGGTCGCTCTCAGCATCAACGCACATGAATACACAGTGTGCTCCCTCGCCAGGCTCATCCATTGTGTGCCAAGCTAGGGTTGTGGGCTACAGGGGAGCCAGGGGTCATGGGTGTTGTGTGATAGCAAGTCAGTTAATGTGACCCGGGAAGGTTTTTCTCGTGGAGCACTTGCTCCAACTGGCATCCTTTGACCTGACCTTTCATCAGTCGCCCTTGCTTGCAGAGGCAGTGTACCCAGGACACCACTGCCTGCCCTCCCCCCCCACCACCACCAGTTAAATCTCTGTCACGTTCCCAGGAAAAAAAGGGGTGTCCTCAGAGGGCGGGGACAGATGTTGAGAAGATACTACAGTATGGAGGACGGGGTCGTGAGCTCACCTTGCAGTAAAGGAATCTGGACATCCTGGCCATCAATGGCCACTCCCCCTCCGTGTTTCAGCTTCACAAGGCTGTTGTGCAGGGCAGACAGCCGCACAGTGACTGAGCGGGTACAGACAGCATCAGGGTCATCGGCACACTGACAACGGAGATGCAGAGTGACCTTACCACAGCCTCTACCAGCTCCAGTACCCAGCCTCAACTCTAGAGGGCATGGGCCTCTAGAATAGCACACTTCCGTTCTCACAGATGCTGCAAGTATGGGGTGCCCAGGGCTGTGCATGAACACCCTAACCCAAGCCATACTTCCACCCGTTCCCATCCTTGCATGTTTTTTTTACAATGAATCTTAAGCCTTCAGCTCTCCTTATTCCTTGCGCCTATTAAACCCCCCCAAATTAGAGACTTCCCCTAGGGTAGAAGTCCTACAACTGTCCCCATCCTTGCTGGATGTACCTGGAGAGTGCACACTTGTCTAAAGGAGAGGACCCTGCAGCTCCCCACCCCAATCCACCTTCAGTTTCAAAGAGCAGAGGTTTGGGGAAGCACACACTAGACCTGAGGGGCTGACCCTCTTGAAGAACATGGTAGCCATCCCCCAGGGGCTAAGAAGAAAAAGATGGACTGGGTTTGCATGGAATCCCTGAAGACAGGAGGAAACGATTCCTCCTGTGCACAGGATGGGGTTCGAGCCTCCAGGACACTGCCTTGTCTCCATGAGGCTCCGCAGGCCTCCTGAGAGGCGTCCGGCCAAGCTCACCTGCATGGTCTCTATGACGATGGAGAAAGTATGGTCTTGGCAGTCCCGGGCCAGCAGGTACTGGCAGATGCCACTGAAGGTGAAGTACTTGTTGTCGAAGCTCTTGAAGTGGGATTGGCCTGTGACAAGACACTCCCCTGGAAGGACCCAGAAGAAGGGGTTAGGGGAGAGGCTCTAAGTTGGCAAGAGGGAGTGCACATAAAAACAGAGTGTCCCCCTCCCAGAGTTCCCAGGTGTCCTTTCCCCAAGACAAGCAAAACTAAATGCTGGCAAAGAACTGCACATCAAGAGGTTTCCACTCTCACACAGGTTGCCCGAGCTGGTCAGTGCCCCCTTTACAAACAGAACGTCTAAGAAAGATGGTTACAGAGCTAAAACAGTCTGTGGCGGTGTCAGGGCCGGAACCCGCAGCTCCTGCCCCTCAAGCCCACTCCGCCGGCCCCAAGCTTCCCTGCTCAGGGCCAGGTCAGCTTCAGAAGACCATGACAGAGCTCTGCTCAGCAGAATGGGGGAGACTGCCTAGAAACATGGTTCACACTGAAATGGCCTGCAGAGGGGTCTGGGGACAGTCCCACTCCAGGAGAGCCATGAAGGCCAAAAGCCAGAGACAGAGGAAAGAAAAAAGGCAGATTGGCTCGCTGTCAATCAGAGGCTCCATTCCTTCTGCTGGCCTAGTTCACAGGGAACCTGCTCAGGGCTGGGGGGGGGGCGGGCAGGGGCAGGAGGCTTTCTGCATACACATGGCCAGGCAGCACTGACCTCCACAAGGCCAGCTTCCAGCCCAGGCTGATACATCTGCAGATGGGGACTCTACATGCCCCCTCCTATACAGCTGTGACTTTGTCTTCCAAGGGTTTCCGTTCATCCGTGAGCTCACCTTGTCCTAGAAGACGTCTATGCAGAAGAGGCCCTGCCAATGTCTCCACCCAGCTTGGGGAAACTCCATCCTCAAAGCCTAAAATGGACCCTGGGGCTCAAACGGGCATCATGTTCTCTTGCCAACTTTTAGCTGAGTGTTTGTGCCAGTTTCTCTCATCTCCTCCATGAGAAATTGTAGAAAGTGTATACAGAATTCTGTAGAAGTTGTGTCCCAGGAAAGAGTGGCTTCTTCTTTTTTTTTTCTTTTTCTGAAGCTGAGGACCGAACCCAGGGCCTTGCGCTTGCTAGGCAAGCGCTCTACCACTGAGTTAAATCCCCAACCCCGAAAGAGTGGCTTCTTGCCACCCACTACCGTTGACTCCACACAGCCAGGGCTAGGTTCTCCACAGCACAGCCTGACCTTGGACAGTCCCCTCAAAGGTCCACAGCTCCACTTGGGCCCATCTCCAGGGCTGGCGTTGAGGCCTACGGCAGCCTGGATGTCCTGAAAGGCTGCAGTGTGAGTCTTCCTGCCCACATGACAAGGACAAGAAGCAGAGGACCTGAGTGTCTGCCCCCTCATTAGTATTCTCAGTAACAGGAGGACTGGGCCAGATTAACTGTACAACTTTGAATTCAGGTGTGGCTCTGCCTTGAGACTATTTGAAGGTCAGGTATAGACAAGAAAGCCGGGTGTCTCTCTG
The DNA here is from genome assembly GCA_025134845.1 of Neodon shergylaensis. NCBI lineage: Eukaryota > Metazoa > Chordata > Mammalia > Rodentia > Cricetidae > Neodon > Neodon shergylaensis. The sequence continues at coordinate 7,567,133 of JABTXL010012322.1, read as the reverse complement.
TCATCCTTACCAGTGACTGGTGACCAGTGACCAAAACCAGCCTGAAGAACATGAAAAAACCAGGTAGGCCCTAGCTCACTCTCCTCCCATACCATGCCCTGCAAAGGGGCAAGAGAGGAGCAAAGCTGGGAGAAAGCTGAGCAGCAACACGATGGGGCCAGGGGTCACCCCAACCCACTGTGAATGTGGAATCCAGCAATGTCACAGGAAGGCCTGTCTTAATGAATATTTTTTCTAAAGTCACCATGGTTGAACAAACAAAGCAACGTGGCCGCTTGTGTCAAATGCCTTGACCTGGCCGCGGTGAAGTGGGTGGGATTCTTCCCCCAGACATCTCCATCCTCCCGGGAACACTCTTATCTGAGTGCAAAGCTGTACTTTCACTCTCTTCGACAATGCCCCGGGAAGGAAGGGTCAATGAGAAAGCACCGCGACTATTGGAAAGGAAAACGCTCAGCCTGGAATCTAATCCTCTGATCTGGCTTCCTGCTCTGACCCTGCTGATTTCTTTCTCAGCAATCAGAAGTCTAAATATTATATGTAGCTTATCTCCTCGGGACAACTGAGAAACTAGGCTGCGAACACAGGAAACCTGGGGAAATGGATGGGTGAGCTGCCGGGAAGTAGCTGGCCAAGGGAACCAGAACATCCCAGCAAACAATGAGCTTCATGGCCAGACTCACGATCCTCAGCTCAAAGCAGGACAGCTAGGGTGTTTGTTCACGCGCACTAGACGCGAGACACGCAAACTAATGGAAAGTTAGAAGTTCTTAAAAGAGCATACAAAGTAGAGCCATCTAACGTTAAAGCCAGGTCCCTCTTGTGTAACGATCCCCCACACACACATTTACAAAACGGAAGAAGAGGGGGAAAGGAGGAAGAATAGCAGGAGTAAGAGAAAGGAGGAGAGAAGAGAAAGAAGAAGGGGAGAGGAAGGAAGGAGAGGGGGAGGGGAGGACAGGGAAAGGGAGAGGACAGAAGAGAGGATAAGAGGAGAGGAGAGGAGAGGAGAGGAGAGGAGAGGAGAGGAGAGGCAAAGAGAGTGGAGAAAAGGAGAGGAGAGGAGGAGAGGGGAGGGGAGAGGAGAGGAGAGGAGAGGAGAGGGGAGGGGAGGGGAGGGGAGGGGAGGGGAGAGGAGAGGAGAGGAGAGGAGAGGAGAGGAGAGGAGAGGAGAGGAGAGGAGAGGAGAGGAGAGGAGAGGCAAAGAGAGTGGAGAAAAGGAGAGGAGAGGAGGAGAGGGGAGGGGAGAGGAGAGGAGAGGAGAGGAGAGGGGAGGGGAGGGGAGGGGAGGGGAGGGGAGAGGAGAGGAGAGGAGAGGAGAGGAGAGGAGAGGAGAGGAGAGGAGAGGAGAGGATAAGGGAAACAGAAGAAAAAGATCTCTCATCTAATGGGCACAAGCTTTTTTTCTTATAAGCAAACCATTTGGTGTGCAGCTAGTAGGCCCTGGATAGGATGCCCTGCTTGAGATATTGGCTTTCACCTTTTCTACAGTCATCCCTGCAGAAATGTCAGTCCACAGCCTCCATCAGGGTGAAAAAGACTTCCTGTAGACGCCAGGCTCCTCCAAGCTGGCCTTTAACTCGGTAATTTAATTCCGATCGAATATGTGTGCTGTGTCTCTGCACTCTCTCTGGGAGCCACCTCCTGGCTAGTGATGGACATTGTCATTCCCAGCTGGCAGATGAGCAAAGTAGAGCCCAGAGAAGCTAAACTTCTCTAAAGAAGTCACCATCTAAAGCAGTCACGGAGCACTTTAAACACAGGCATCACAGACTGCCCCATGGGTTGGGCTCCACAGTTTCAAATTAGCCTACTCTCTTCAGCGCCAGGCCTGGTGCCTCTCTGACCCTCGTCAGTGTGGGCACCTGCCAAGGGGCTTGAGAACAACACAGAGCCTGGGTGGAAGAAAGCCTTTCTATGAAACTGGCCTGAAGGATCACTGATATGACTTCTGGCGGTGTATGATGGAGAGACTGAGAAGGAGCCACAGGCTGGCAGGATCCGTGGAAACCACATGCTGCTCAGTGGGTGTTGAATGTCCACCAAAGGCCCATGTCCCAGGAGTGGCACTATCAAAAGTTGTGGCACCACAGGTGGTGGGCCTTGTGGAAGGTGCTTAAGTGATTGACGTGTGCCCTTGAAGAGGGTTGTAGGACCTATTCTCCCACACGTACACCCCTGCTTATTAGTTTCGGATATAATTGTTCACTCTGATGAACGTCCCAGACATAGGTTTTCATCTCCAGAGACTCTAATGAATGGGGTCACCAGACCTTAAACCTGCAGCTCTAGAATCTTAAACCAAACTAAACCCCTACTTCACAAGCAAATTGTGTCAGGTGTTCTATTTTGGTAATACAAAGCTGATCAATGTACCACAGTTTTGCCCATAGATACCCTAACATCCAGCCAGTAAGCAGAGATGAACAGAGAGGGGAGAATTTCTAGAAAAGCATCCATAGGGAACCCCTTCCCAGCAGACTGCTGTGCTCCTAGGCCCTTTCCTCACCCTTCCAGTTCTCAGTTCCCACACTCCACTCTTTGCTCTAGGCAGCCTTCAAAGTGAGCCATTGCGTTTAAGGGTTTATGGCACAGGGATCGATGACTAATACACTTTCTTCATTGTCCAGAACCAAAGCCCAGTTCTCTATGCCAAAGAAACATGACCCAGCCCCTCCAGGCTCTTCACAAAAGCCACTTAGGGAGCTAGGCATAGCCCCTTCCAGAACCTTCCCACTGATTCCTTCCCACTAAGCTGTTGCTGTTTATCTGAGAGATAAGACATTCCCACTGGCAATAGGAGAGATAAGCCTAAATCCAGCAACCACGGGTGGAGGTGGACAGAATTAGAGGAGAGTCAAAGCAGGGCTTTGAGAATGAGATAAGATCTTAGTAGCTTTGCTAGAAAAGCATGAAGCCATTCCATAGACAAGTCGGAACTGGCTACCTGCCCTTCTAGGCATCAATAGGCTGTCTTGATCCTCAGAAAAACTCTTGTAGATTTTGAGTTGAAGACCACAGGATTGCATTGTCCGGACAAGACTTTCATGGATATAGTGTATACAATTGGTTGAATGGATGAATAAAAGGATGATAGATAGAAATCCCACCCTGAAGTCATTGATGTTCGGATTCTCACAGCTTGGAGTCCTGAAGAAAACACAGCCAATTAAACTCCTAATTCTGACCACTGTGGTATACAGGGTTTATGCAATGGATCCTTCTGGTTTAGCTACGGGAAAGTTCAGAGGTTGCAGGATATTTGATCACACTGTGTGAAAGGTGCCTTTTGATTGGTGTAATAAAAAGTTGAATAACCAAACTGTTTAATGAAATATCACCTCTCCTAATCAAGAGGTCTCTGTTGTTTGAACCTACTCTTTATCAATCTTGATGGTATCTATAGCTTTTCTTCTCTTATGGAAACAAAAGCATAACCTCTCCCCCAATGCAACACATTTCCTGACTTCCATTATAAAGTTAAGGCATCCTTAAAATATATAGGCTGGTTTAATTCAGTAGTTTTTTCCACAATACAATATCTCTTATCAGTTGTTGCTTCTTTTCGGAGCATTTGAAAAATTTAAAGTCAACAAAACACCATACAGGATCCAGACACCCTGTGGATTTTCCATCCTTACGTGGCTTATTTTTCATTACTTTACTCTTTCTTTAAAGACTTCACTTCATTATTTTTAAACTATTTATTCTTTTATTACTGTCTATACCCATTTTTCCTTTCTTTAGCATCTAAGCACATTTTTAAGCATTCTGTACCTACTTAGAGGTCTGTACCAGTTTCTGGTCTGAATCTGACTTTTTACATGTCTCCAGCCTTCTCTGACTACACGAGCCAAGGCTTAACTGGCTAGGCTACCACTGTGGGGCTCCACTTAGCACATGGCACTGGGAGTTGACTCCAACCAGGTGTTTTTACCTAGCATACAAGCTGCTCAAGTTATCTGTTACACAGCAGGGCCCTTTAAAGGAGCCATGCCTCTGTGCACTGCAAGCAGCGGGCTCTATGTCTGGGACTTTTCTCAGTTTCCTCAGGCTCTATGCTTAACTATATGGGTTGGGCCTCCATGTTTGACCCAATTGTAGCAGTACTTTCTCATCAGGACCGCCAGCCCCCATATAATGACCTGGAGACTTATTATTAATTAGGAAAGCTTAGCCTTAGCTTAGGCTTGTCCCACTAGCTCTTGTAACTTAAATTAACCTGTTTTTATTCATCTGCATTCTGTCACATGACTTTTTACCCATCCTTTATTATGAATGTCCAACTCCCTCTGTGTCTTGCTGGCATCTCTTATGCGCCTCAGATTCTTCTCCAGGTCCTCTCGCTCCCAGGAAGTCCCGCCTATTCCCTTCTGTCTAAATGTTGACCACTCAGCTCTTTATTAAACAAAACAGAAGGTGCCTTTCACACTGTGTGATCAAATATCCAACTGGGCTGTAGTTACGCTGAAGAAGAGCACAGACGACATTTTCAATAGCAATCTTTGTCCTTTCTGCTTTCTTCTAGGATTATCCAAAAGATACAAAAAAATAGGTGGCCACTCCTGGGAAGACTAAAGTAATTGATCTAGCTCCCACCAAGTTCCAAAATTTTCCCAATGTATGGCATATATCAGACAAGGTCCCAAGTCATAAGGTCCCTAAAGCCTCTAATCTACAGACCTCACATATGAGTCCTGGTATCCAAGCCACTTCTGGCCTCCCTAAGTCTAGGGCCAGCAAAGGGCAGGCAGAGAGTCCAGCTGACTGTGAACTTGAGTCCTGGCTCTGATCCTTAGTCATTTTGTGACTTTAAGAAAACTCAGTAACCTGTCTTTGTCTCTGTCTGTTTTTCTCTTTTGCAAGGTGAAAACAAACTGCACTTGTCTCACAGGTTGTAAGAGTGAGGTAGCATGGAAAGCCCTTAGCACAGTGCCCAGCATATCCAAAACTTCACATGGGTGAGCACAAAGGGAAAGTTCTGGACACATGAAGGGCAAGGCAGAGGGAGCTTTGGATAGGCGAGGTTTGCAATAAATAGAACTGAGGTTATGCAGGTAAACACAGGCAGCTGAGAATACAGTGCAACTTCCTAAGCAGTTTCCAGATGGGTAACTAGGGAATGGACCCTTAGCTACCCCAGTTCTCCTAGCATCTGGACCGTACTGTGGTCCGCACATCGAACGTTCCAGAAAATTCCAATGAAACACATGAAAAAGCACTCAAAAGCTGTTTTTGCTAAAAAAAAAAAAAAAAAAAAAAAACCATTGACTTCTCATTTGTGCCCATGAGCTAGCTAAGAGCAAGAAAAACACTGGGCATTGATCTCTGCCTTCCTGGGGTCAGTCTCCTTTACTTTGGCTGAGGACACAGAGCTAAGGCATTGCTAACCTTTCCCCTTGAGTCACCTAGATTCCTGGAATAACAAAACCTCCCAGGGCAGAACCCAGGGCAGAGCATATGAGGGCAATTAGACAGGAGGGCGAGGCTGCACCTGCCTCAAGAGCAAGCTTCTAGTAGAAACCAGATTGGTCCCCTCAAGCAACACACACAACAGCAGTAAGGACTTCTTGGGAAGACTTGCAGTCACAGGTCACGAACTCCTTTGTTTGTCATCTTGCTAGTGTTGCTTCATCGAGTAAGTCCCCACTCTCTGCCTTTCCCTCTTACTCTGCTTGACTAGTGTACTGGGACTATAGAAAACTGGTTTCACCCGAAAAATCCAAGCCAAAAGGATTGTTGGAACCTTCTTCTTCCTCTTGATTTTCCAAAGAACGTCTCTTCTCTTTGCTTAGCCAGCCTTGCTCAGGTCTCAAAGCTCAGCAACTTAATCTCCAGAGCAAACAGGACTTGGGCAGGGCCACCTACTCCTACTTTGGCTGCTGTAGATGAACCTGCATGGTCCACAGCCAGTGGACGGTGCAGCTGAAATCCATAGCCAGAGCTGAAGTCAGGAGGTCTGATGAAGGGGTCACTGTCTGATGTGCCGTGGGCTCTCTGTCCAGCAGGCGAGGACACGCCTCTCCACAGAGCAAGGAGAGAAAGAGTGTATGGAATCCTACCTGGGCATTCTTCGTTGCTGCAGATCCACTGGCTGTACCTGCAGATGCTGTTGGGCAAAAGAGGCTCAGGTCATTGGTTCTGCCAGGAGGGCACCTAATTAAATGAACATTCACCACAGATAGCCCTGACCTCCCGGAGCAGGGATACAGGAGAGAAAGAAGAGAACGGTGCCGGAGCAGTCTTTAAAGGGTGAAAGTGGTACAGGCCATGCCTTTGGCCACAAAGGGTCCTTGGAGATGTCCTTCCGAGGCCCCAGTGCTAGTGAGGAGATTTGTTCCTCTCCCCATGCACAGCAGGTGAGGGAAGCAAGAAAGACCTGTGAAGGAGGTGAGCCAGAGGCATGCTGGGCAGTGAAGGGACAGGGACAGAGCTCAGCAGGCACTAGAGCAGCGGCTCTCAACCTTCCTGATGCTTCGACCCTTTAGTCCAGCACCTCATGTGGCGGTGACACCCCCACACACACACCATAAAATTATTTTGTTGCTACTCCAAAACTGTAATTTCGCTACTGTCATGAATCGCAATGTAAATATCTGATATGCAGGATGTCTGATATTTGACTCCCAAAGGGGTCGCGACCCACAGGTTGAGAACTCTGCACTGCAGGCTGCAGGCAGGGAAAGACTGGAGGTGGGGCAAGGTGCTGTTTCCCCAGTGTACAGAGGACAGTGGGCAGATTAGTATGCAGAGATATGCTCAAAGAGATGCTTGAACTAAGCAGGGACAGGTGCCCAGGCTAGGACCATCTAGGCTCCACAGAACACAGATAGAGGAGTCCCTGCTAGGGGATTCTGCTTACTGTGAACCAGCAGACAAAAGACTTAAGAAAAGAAGCTATGTGCTTGGCATAAGACAAGCATTCTTTACTAACCCATCATTTGGCAAGAGCTAGAGCTATCAGCTGCATGGAAAAGATGTACCCCTCTGATTTCCCTCCAGGCATATCTGTGACAAGATCTTTGCATACCACCATTGCCTTCAACACCTGCTCGGATCCTGCTGCCAACTCCCCACCCCCACTCTCAACCCAGGCCAGCTCCTGGTCCACATGATGTTGCCCCTCCTGCCTCAACTCCTGCCTCCCCCCGCCAAACCTCTGGGTAGACCATGCTATGTATCCCCAGTTACCAACCAGGTGTTGCAGTCTTGAGAGAGGGAGGTGCCCGGAGGGTACCGCTTCCCAGCGTGCACACAGGAACATTCGGAGCTCTGGACACAGAGGCCTTCATCGAGGAGCTCTCCGTCTGGGTTCAATGGCATCAAGGCAAAGATCTCAGCACTGTCATCATTAGTCACCTCTCACTTCTAGAACCCCATGGGTAATCGAAAGCTTAGCGCTTCTGAAAAACTCTAAGGACATGTATCGCGATGTTTATCCCTAACAGTGATGGACTGGGAGGGAGGGATGTATCAACCTCCATACTGCAGAAGCAAGAATGGGCCCAAGGGCTGACTTGAGGTTGTCCAGTGGAGAAGCCACAGAGGCTAGCCAGAGGATTCTCCCTGGAATCTCGGAGAACCTGCATGATGCGGTGAGAGGGGGGTGCTGGGTTATTGCTATCCCATCCCTCCAGGATTGCATAGAGTCAACAGTTTTGCTCAACAGCATCCAATAGAGAAGTCATGAGCCTCAGGACTTAGTATTTTGCGTAGCTGAATAAAGCTCGTGACCACCACTCGGTCTCCTGGGCAGAGACTTTCTAACGCAATGCCCTGTACAGCTGAGCGCACAAGGCAAACCCAGGGCATACTTTATAAGACCTTTCTTCCAGACTGGAGTCCAGAACCCCAACTGAGAAAAGAAACTGTAGACCAAATCAGGCCAGGGGCTCCTTAAACAAAGCCACTGTTAGGGCCAAGGCCATCCTTATTTCCCCAGACACAGAGCCTTATGAATACAAACCACGGGAAAACATAAATTAAAACTAAAGGCCAGTTTAATCCTGTGCTCCCTGTACAAAGACTTTAAAAAAGCAAAATAAAAGACCTCTGATTACAGCCATGAGGGAAAAACACAAGTGGCCTTCATCTGTCTCCCCAAAGCCAAGGGCACTGGCAGGGCCTGGGGTTTGCAAATGAAGGGGAAGTTTATTACCAGGGCAGCCACAGCCGTCCACACAGTGCTGCTGACATACTTCATTGATAGGCAGGCTCTGGCAGGTTCTGGGGCAAGGAGACACGCACTCCTTATACTCCATGCCAGCAGGGCATGCTGGGTCTGAAAGACAAACCAAATGAGTCTCCCCAAGCAGTTCACCAGCATGGATGGGTTTCCAAATCACACTAGTGACAAGTGCAGCCAGCTCGTCCCCCCTGACAGTCCACTCTGTCTACAGGGCCTCAGGGGCTGTCTCCAACCCACCAGTCCATGGTCCCTCTGAAGCCAGCATTTCCCTGAAAGAGCATCTTCAGTTTTGCAAGGTTCCAGCTAAGACTCAGTGAGATGCCTGGGCCAGCCACACCTACCTCATAGCTATCTGTCCTCCATTCTACATGAAGAAAGTGTGGGCATTTTTTGTCTCTCAGAGTTCTGTAAATTCCAGCTAAAACATTGTCAGAGCAACACCAAATTCTGGGCTTAAAAAAATGGTTTCCAGGGACCAGCAAGAAACTATCACTTCCTCCCCTGAGGGTCCCTCTTCCTCATGATATTGGCTCCCACCAAATATCACCTTATCCCCAGCTCTATCCGTACCCACTTTGGTGACATTCATTTATTTCCACTGGCTTACTGGGCTCCCTCTGAACCTTATTGCCAAACTAGCTCTCTGCTCCCCTTGTGGGCAAGGCCTGGCTCTTCCCAAACAATCGCCTCCACCTCCTTCAGAACCATCTATCAGGTATCTCCTCCACCTACACCTTCAAAGGTCTGGAGACAGCCACTCCCTTTGCAGAGGAGATGGGCCACTCTAACCCTCATCTTCCCACACCCCCACAGCCGAGACGACAGGCAGAGCTGATGGCCACGCTGTTTGCCAGACGGTGAAACTCAAGTGCACCGTGTCAATATCAGCCAGGCCCTCTGCCTCCTTCAGCCTGCATTATCTGCTAATGACAGCCAGCCAGCAGGCCATCGAGTGGCTTTTGATCAGCGTGGTGAAAGAGAAGGCTTTGCAAGGTGACCAGAAGTCTCTATTTCATCATGGTAATTTGGAGACGGTGACAACGACTATGGACCCAGTGAGATTTAGAGATGCCAAATGGACGTAGCGAGGCAGGGTTGAAGGACCAGTACAAGATGTGCCTGGAGGCCGGAAGGATGAGTCAATAAAAGGGAAGGTTTAGCAAAGGCTTTCCGGTTTCTCTGGGGCCACCCCACATGCAGCTTCGATAACCTGACACTCCTTCTAACTCAGGACTGAAGACAGACATTGAGACCTAACCGCCTGCTGCATTGAAGCAGAGACAACTGTGGGAAGCCAGGGAATGGGTTTCCTGAGTCGTGGGGTGCTGAGAGTACGACATGAGACCAAGGTAGAGACAGGGCTTGAGAGGCTTTCTCAGCTTCAACATAGACCATGAGGGAAGGGACTTCCCGGCAGGCCAGTGCTCATAGGACTAGGTGACAGTCGAGAAGAGCCATTCGGGACATAGGATTCAATAGACCCTGGCTGATGGCACTGGTGGGAAGTTGTACCTCACGACACAGTTCCAGAACACCAAGTGCCACCACCCCAGGACAAACAGCCTGTGCCTAGCACAGGGGAGAGCAGCGACTTACGACAGGCGCTGTGGTCAGTCCAGCCGTACAGCACCATCCCTTCCTGGGCACAGGTTCGGGCATACTCAAGGAGAGCCGGGCATGCGCACTCTGGCCCATGGGTGCATGTACACAAAGTCTTCTCGCAGAGAGCCACGAAGGGCTCCGGATCCACCAGAGGGTGGCAGCGGGCGAACACCGAGGCAGTCTTCAGTAGCTGGCACTGCTCCCACATGGCCTGCAGGGAAAGAGACTCTTCAGCACTGCCCAAGGAGGGTACTGGCCTCAGCCATGTCCCTCTGAGGATGGCACTAAGGGAAACCAGGTTGTCCATTCAGGATCCAGCCGGGGCTTTCTACAGTGCTAAGAGCCCTAGACCGGGCAGCTTCAGGATCCAGAGGTGGAGGCAACAATTCTTCTGCCCTGACCTGGCCACTTCTCTTCCTTGATCTTAATTCTCTTCATTACCAAATAAAGGATCTAACAAGAGCAGGGCATTTTTTATGCAGTAGAGTTTCCTGCACGTCCACTGCCTACACATCAGCCCATAGATTTAAAGAGTAGACTGGGGATGGGGCTTGGGAAGTCATTTTCGGACACATTCCCCAGGAGACTGCGGGGACCAATAGGATCAGTTCCCATTGGCAATAACATAGTAAGGACCTGTTAAATGCCACATGCATTTAGTCGCAGCACTGGAGGTAGGGGGAGGACAGAAGCAGATGGGTCTCTGTGAGTTCAAGGCGAGCCTGATCTACAGTGTAAGGCTACACAGAGAAACCCTATGCCTGTTAAGTATCTCAAGACATTCTGTGCCAGGCGAGGCTTATTTTGGGTTTCCCCTCTGTTGATACTCTCAACTCAACCTAACCACACAAGGCAGGGTTGGAACTGTCAGTCCTTTCTTCTGCTGGCTCACTAGTATAAACAAACCTGCCTGTTTTACTAACAAACATCTCTACGGTCTGTGTTTTAATGATTCAGAATGCCTGTTGCCAGTTGTTGTTTTCTGTTTATTTATTTATTTTTATTATTATTTTTTAACTGTAACCGTCTCTGCAGCAGGGCTGCCTCTAGCCAGGCTGGCGAGCTTGAACTGGCAGCTTCTCACTCTCGGTGCCACGTGGAGCAGTAATGTCTATTAGAATCAATGACGTCTTCAACATGACGCAACACAATGCTACAGATAAACCACAGTTTGTTTCCTGCATGATTTCTTTCATGCATATGCATGACTGGAGGTCAGCAGCTAGTACAAGCATTTACAACCTTCAACTAGAAAGGAAAGAGCCCAAGAATAGCTGTATACTATAAAAATAGCTACATATTACGAAATATATACTATATAGGATACTGAGCCATGAGTGCTAACTGGAGCCGATCAGTGTTTGCGAGCAGGATCGTAGAAAAAAAAGACATAAATCGCTAGAGGAGAAGAAATTCA
>JABTXL010012322.1:7518555-7555916 GCA_025134845.1 Neodon shergylaensis | reverse complement strand
AACTCAAGATCCTCCCTGATACTAGGGACATGCTCTGGTTCTAGGGAATCAGTGTCCTGCTCCCAGCAGCCCTGGGCCGGGATCATGCATCTCACCTAGTCTGGTCCATCCAGAGTCCACAGTCAGAATCAAGCAAGCAGAACATAATATCACAGCTGTGGCATGACCACAGTAGGCCCTGGGTCCATGTGCAGCGTAGAAAAGCAGCTGCCTATTAGCGTGGGTTACTGATACAAACCTACAGGCGGTCTGAGGGCGTGAGCCAGCCACGGCAGCAACAGACACCAGGCCCCTCCCTATCTTCACCTTCCTCAATTCCCTCCTGTTGAGTCAATGCCTCTGTGGCCAGTCTCTGGTAGTGGGAACTTAGACTAATAATTAGCTTGCCTGGTGGAAAGGGGTACCCTTGAGCGAATAAGGACAACAGTCTTCACGTTACTTCATGGACTGCTATAAAGATGCCACAGCGCCTGTCACCAAATAGGCCATCATGAATGAAGATACTTTAGAGGTGCTCGGGCCAGCTGGGTCTCAGCTACATGTGCCCTTCCACTAGCCACCTTGAGGAGAAATAGATTTCCAAAGTTGGTGACCAGAAGGAGTGACAGGGGCTGGTTGGCCTGCCGTGGCCTAGCTGTCACTTCCACAGCCCCAAGTTCAGGTTCAGGCTCATGCATATACCAGTTGTATGAACTTTAGCTTATCACCCAACCCCTTCCTCTGTGATGTGTGAGGGGGATCGAAGCTCCTGTTGTAAGTCTGCAGTGAGCAGCGTGCAATTCATCCCAAGGAATGGTGACCCGTATATCATCTATCTTGTGACCACCAGAGAAGTCCCTTCTGCTGTTCCTCTGCCTCTGCCATGGCAAGCAAATTTACAGAAAGAGGGACACTTTTGTCCCTTTTCCTATCTCCCTGGGCCATATTGGGATAATGGTCACCATGACAACATTACCACTTCTCTGGTATCTTGAGTGCTCCTTGGTAAGCAGAGGGGCAGTTTTTGTTGTTTTCTTATTTGGAAAGGTCGTGATTCTTCCAAAGTAGCAAGGAGGCAAGTTGAAGCTCAGAGAAGGAGGCTGAGGTCTGGATCTGTTTCCGCTCTGCAACACTGCCCATAAGAACACCACTCAAGGACGGGGGTCAGAGCTCTCACAGAGGGCAGCTGAGAATATGCAACTGCTCAGTTCCTGCCTACCTGTTTGCCCACCTACAGTTCAGAGCTAGAAAGAAAAACAAACAAACAAAAACCCTGAAAAACTATTGCCATTGCTACCCTAGGACTCTCTGTCAAGGGTGATTGCTATACACCATGGGACCAGCTCTGGCAGACAGATGAGGATGAACTAGCAATCTTCTCCATGCAGGACACAATAGCACCCAATGAAAGAAGAACTGTAGTTCAGGCATCCTCCCTGCCTCGAGTCCTGGCAAGCCAAGGCCAGCCTGGCTCGTCTCCCATTGGCCCAGGTCCGTCTTGTCCCAGATCAGAGGGAAAATGGGAAGAACACTCCTGCACATTTCCTGGGCGGTCCCTGGAGGTATTAAATGGTTTGTAGAAATCCACAGCAAGAAGGGTGTTTTCAGGTTATTTTGCTGCAGGATAGGAGTGTTATTTCTGCAGAAACTGTCTCCTCCCTTCCTAGAACAAATGCTTCGGTCCCTGTGGCACCCTCCTGAAATCTAGTTACAGTTTCTCCCTCCACAGAAACAAAAAGAAGTCTGGGTTCTCGTCTTTCCCTCCAAGCTTCTGATGGTCACCCCTGACCTCAACCTGGTCTACAGTCTGGTTGCTAGGCAGGACCTTCAACATCTGCCCATCTCCTCCAGCACGATCCACCCCCACCCCACAGCAGTGCCCAGAGGGGTATTTAGCTCTCAGTCTTGGCTACTCACAGGCTTCTCTGTCCCACCAGGCCAAGCCGGGTCCTGAGACAACGTGGTCCAAGGTGGTTTCCACGCCTGTGATCCCAGACTCATGGCAGAGACTGATAGACAGATGATGCTAAAATAGTCACTGCAGCTGTACTGGGTAGGCGGCCTCTGGGTCCCTAGCACTGCCTCTGCTGGACAGAAAATGCAAATCTACACCCCCTTCCTATTTTATAGGAAACATTCTGGTTCCTTAGGAAAGTAGGGAGACCTAATCGCAGCAATAACAAACACAAGTGGAAGTCACCCCCAGTCCCTCCATGGGCCTGTTTGCACACAGGCTGAAGGCTTTGTCCCTAATGGGGTCTCCTTCTCAGTGGAGCTGCCGACTGTAGCTAAAGGAAGCCTGCAGGTGAGGTGTCAGGGAAAACACCCCAAAGGCGAGCAAAGTCTTAACTGGGGCTGGATGCCGTGTAAGGACTTAAGGACAAGAGGGGGAACATGCTAGTTAAAGCTTTGTCCCCAGCCTGCGTGGAGGTAGCAGGACCCTTAGGTAGTGGGGCCTAGTGGGAGGAAGTTAGGTCATTGAAGAGGTTCCTACTAAGGGGAGAGAGCAACCTAGGTCCCTTCCCCTGTCTTTGCTTCCTGGCCACCAAGAAGCAAGCATCTTCCTCAGTCACATGCTCTCACTATGATGCATTGCACTGTCACAGGCCCAAGCTGGTGGGAACAAATGACTGTGCACCTCTGAGACCATGAACAAAAATTAATATTTCACTTATCAAGTTGATTTTCTCAGCTATTTTGTTACAGCAATGGAAAGCTGGCTAAGACACCGAGGAATATCTCTGTGTACCCTGCATTCCTTGGACACATATAAAGTCAAGAAAATTGGTGAGTCGGGATGAACTGGCCAGAAGAGCCAAGCTGCAGGCCCAAGCCAATCATCTCTGACTTCTGTCTGCCCTCCCAGCCCGAGGCTACTGACCTAGAGAAACCCAGCCAGAAAGCTCCACACAGCTTCCCTGCCCAGGTCCGCTTCAACACAAGATTGATACAAACCACAAACCAGGTCCCTCTTCTATAGCTGAGACCCACACACTTCTAACCCACATAAATGAAGTGGTTTCAAAACCCCTGCAGCTTTCACAAATCGGACCTTCAGAGACTGGCAGATACCTTCAAAGGACACAACATCACCTTCAAAGAAAAAAAAATACGCTCATCCTTTTAGTTTGGGATAAGATTGGAGAGAGTAAAAAAGTTACCAGGTCATCCCAGTATGGTGGTGCATTCCTGCATCCCAAGCACTTGAGATGCTGAGGCCAGTTTGGGATGCTGGGGAAATGGAGACCAGTCTAGGCTACATAGCACAATCTTGTCTCGATAAATAAATAAATAATAGGGCTGAGCAAAGGCTCAGTTGGCAAAGCACCTGCTGTGCAAGTATGAGGACCTGAGTTTGAATCCCCAGCAACCACATAAGGCCGGGCACGGTAGCATGTATCTGTGAGCCCAGAGCTGCTACCGTCAAGTGGGAGGCAGGGACGGGACAAGCCCTGGAAGCTTACCTTGATATACACAGTCACCTTGGTATACACAGTGACCAACAGCAAAGAGACCCTGTCTCAAACAAGTTCAAGATGAGTACTGACACCCAAGGTCACCCTTGACCCCCACATGCGTGAACATGCACACACATGCATACATACACACATATATACACATACACGAAAATGAATAACTATGGCTGGGAATGGCACTCAATGGTAGAGCACATGCCTAGCTGTGTGAGGCTCTGAGTTTAATGACTAATGTCAAAAATAAATAAACATTAATTTTTTAAAAGAATCCAAACACGGACTAATGGAACTAACAGGCAAAAGAGCAAGCGCAAATAGCTAATGAGTGTTTTTAAAGTGCTCGGCATCCTCAGCCATCATGGGAAAGCACATTGAGACTAATTTGAGTTTCTTTGTGTCCCCCCCCCCCCCGTCGCAATGGCCGTTATCAAGGGCAAAGAAGACAGCAAATGCAGGCAAGAGCACAGGGATCGAGGGACCCTTCTTCAATGCTGACAGGAGCATAAACCAATACAGCAACTACGGAAATCAGTGTGAAGGAAGGCGTCCCAAAAAGTTAAACTAGAGCTACCATATGACACAGCAATGGTACTTCAAGTCACACACCCTACGGATTCTCTGTCCTACCAGAGAGGAGCCTGCATGTGTGTGTGCATTGCTATACTATTCACAATGGCAAGGAAGTGGAACTGGCCTCATACGTGCACATACACCCACATACACACACACACACACACACACACATGCATGGTAACTCAGTCTCAGAAAAGCCAAAATTGCATGTTCTCTCTCATATGTCAATCCTAGCTTACAGTGTTTATACATACGTGTATAAGTGGGTGAATGTGAGCGTAAGCTATGAAAGGAGACCAGGAGAGAAGAAAATGAGAATTCAGGAAGGAGGGCAACAGGACATGACATCAGAGAAGAGAGGAGGCAAGGGTAGAGGAAAGGACACAAGAGGGCAGGGGTGCGAGGCAGATGGAGTGGGAAGGAAAATCAATCAAAAGGGGAAGTTTGGTTGGAAAATATCATGATGAATACTGTGTATGCTAATTCGATTTTTATTTAAAAAATTAAAGAACTCACTAATTAGGCCAGAAATTCTCAAATTATAGCCCTGGACCCCTATAGACACCAAGATTCCTCAGGAACCAATGAGATCCAACTTGTCTGGAATGCTGGGTTTCCAACGTCTCCTAGAATGCTGGGCATATTTTATGCTTTCGGCTCTCCTTCCACAGTTATTTATAATTCCTCTTTGATATCTGGCTTAAAAGAAATGAGCTGGCTTCTCATACTCACGTTTCCATAAGCCAGGCATCAAAGAAGAGTTATAAGCCTGTGAAACAATGCATTCTTCTGCCTTGATTTTTTGTTCTGGAATTTAGGGCTATCTTTGTTTTGTTTTTTAAAATTTTTTATTTATATGAAATACAATGAGTTTTATCATTTCTTAAATTAATTAATATTTTAATGCCCCTGTTTTAATGACTAACATGGCAAATATTAAGAACTATAACCCAAATAAGCAAATCGGAGTCATCAGCTAATTTTTTGGAGTGTAAAGGAATTCTGCTACTGAGCACCTTGAGAACCACTGTACCAGTGATGGCATAACCAGACTTGAGGCCTAACTTGTACCAGTCAATGTTGCAGTAACCAGGCTTGGGACCTGACTATACTCCATAACTCAGTCACTTGTCATCAAACGACAGGTTATAGTGAGTCAAGGATTTCATGGTCATAGATTCAAACAAAAATTTAAAATATTCAGGGCAAGGAAGGGGTTGCATCCAAACTGAACATATATCTACTTTTTTCTCTTTTCATTATTCTCTATTTTCACTATTCAATATGGTATGACACTTATCTACATAGCATTTATAATGTATTAAGCATGAAAATAATCTGCATTAATTTAAAGTATATAAGAGGGGCTAGGTCAATGGATAAGGGCACTTGCTGAACAATCCTGATGATCTGAGTTTGATTCCCAGATCCCACATCAAGATGGATGGACAGATCTGATTGTTCAGCTGTCCTCTGATCTCCCACACGTGTACTGCGGCACATGAGCCACGCATAGACATCGCTCCCCCCACCCTCCCTCTCTTACACACACACACTCGCAAACAAGAACCACAGAGGCTGGAGAACTGGCTCCGTGGTTATGAACACTTACTGCTCTTCCAAAGAACCTGAGATCAGTTCCCAGCATCCACACAGCAACTTACAACCACCTTCCAGTTCCAGGGGGATCCAATGACCTCTCTAGGACTCTAAGGCTGCTACATACACAAAGTGGATACACACACATACACACACACACACACACACAATTTAAAAATAAATACATCTTTCTAAAGTAACACAATAATAATAATTTTTAAATAAAATTAAGTATACAAGAAGAAAGGGGAAGACTATAGTCAACTGGCATGTCATTCTAGGTAAGATACCTGGTCATCAAAGAGTTAGAAGGTAGTATGGTAAATGCAGGGGTTTCAGAAGCATAGGTGGGCTAGGACCCCAACCCATTCCTTTCAATAAATAAATCTCACTTATTGATACTTCCGTTTTTCTCCACTGCAAGAGAAACTGTAGGAAAAGACTGCGTATAGCCCATGTCTGCTTCTCTTCCTCCTTAGTTATGACTCTCAACTTTCAGCTTCCACTTGGGAGCAGCTCCCAGGAATGAAGAGTCCATGTTCTTCCCTGTCTGCTGCCCAGAGCAGCCCCAGCACACTCAGCTGTGCCCCAAGGAGCGGAACCTGCCTGACTCCATTTTGAAGGCTGCTATTATACTGTGCTTTTACTGTGAGAACTGAGGTGCTCTCTGTTTCCCGGAATCTGACCTTCCACAAACCTGTAACCTTGATTTGTTTCTGAGAATTCCCTTACCCTCCCTGACCTTCTCTGACCCATCCCTCACCACGTGGTGAGTAACCAGATGGTTTTTTAAAAAGAGTTTTTTTTATTTCCTTATCGCCCCTTTCTGTCTCCCTTCTGTGAAACTGCTTGTGATTTCACTCCTTGAAAGGAGCCCAAGAGATGAATTTGGGGCTACTCTCTCTCTTTTTTAAAATATTTATTTATTTATTTATTATGCATACAATATTCTGTCTGTGTGTATGTCTGCAGGCCAGAAGAGGGCACCAGACCTCATTACAGATGGTTGTGAGCCACCACATGGTTGCCGGGAATTGAACTCAGGACCTTTGGAAAAGCAGGCAATGCTTTTAACCACTAAGCCATCTCTCCAGCCCTGGGGCTACTCTCTTTAACCTGTTTTAGGAGGCAGTTGCTAGCCAACTCTTAAGCACATAACCAATAAAAATCAAGCTTGCTTCACATCTGGCTCAAATTGTGGTAGTGGTCTTATTCTTGCCATCGGGAATAACAGCAGGACAGACGCAGGAAGGTACCTTGCACCTTCCAGGAAAGTCCTCCTTTCCTGTCCCTTCTAATTCCGCTGCCGGCACGTGACTGTGGCGCCTGAGCTCAAGATGAGATCTTGGGTCATGAGTACAAGTTCCATCCTGAAGGCACTGAGAAATGAGACAGAAGGACCCAGATGCCAACAGCACAGGACTCTGGGCCGGCCCCGCACATCCTGCCCTGAGCTGCACATGAGAGAGAAATACACTAACTACAGGCCATTGTTACCTTAAATGTCCTGTCCCTCATGGCTGGATCTACACAGGTAGTAATACCTACCTCACACCGTTGCTGAAAAACAAAATTAAATGAACTCAAGCAGAGATGGCTAGCAAGTGCTCTCAGCCATTACCACTCGCCAGTTGTCTGCACAGACTTCACTTTGGCTCGCTGCAAAACCATTCTGGCAGGGACACAAAATAAGGGTCAGCTAATTCGCACTTCCAGCATCTTCTGGCTCCAGTGCCCGGCATCAGCCACTTCTGTCTTTTTTCATCTCCTGTCGGTGGTGCCAGAAACTGGCAGAGAACTGCAGCCCCAACTCCATCAATCCATGACTTCACCCTCCTGGGCGGGTGTGCAGACCCAATTGTGGCCCATCTTAATCCCATTTTCCGTTCATCAGAAGAGACCAGGCCTCTTCCCTGGGGACGTTAGGCCCCATCTAGGGGGAGGAAGAGAAAGCAAGAGTCTCTTCCCAGGGGGGTGAAGGCAAAGCAGGAGAAAAAGCAAGAGCCAGAGGTCCGGAGCTATGCTATTGTTTCATCTCGAACAGCTGACGAAGGAGAAGGGGTGGGCCATGAGCATTCCTAAGGCCTGAAGAGAATACAGAAAGGAGGGCGTGATGTATAAAACGCAAGCTGTTTGCCTGGCCCTGATCTTTCCAGCTCCAGAGTGGGTGGCGGCGTGAAGCTGCCCCATGTGGAGGAGGCATCTAGAGCAGTGGGCTCAAGAATTCACTCAGGGCAGAAGAGTGTTTCCCATTGGTCAGCCAGCAGGGATGAATGGGGCGAGGGAGGCCACTGATTCAGTTTGTAACTGCTGGCTGCCTTGGTGGTTCTATCTGTATTCCAAGCTTCTAACTCATGGTCAAGATTCAGATCTTGAGCCTGGTTCATACCGGTTCATCAAACTGATGGGGTTCCTAGAGGTTCCTCTCCTGAAGATGGCTGGATGGAATGCTTGTGATAAGCAGGGTGACTAGACAGAACATAATAGAGATGCCTGTGTCTACGGAGGCCTCCCTAGGTCCTTCTCACCCTGCCCTGGTCTCTTGGGAGCATATGAGTAGCTCTCCAGGATCAGCAAGACTCTGTCATTTGGGAGAAGAGTTAGTCATTGACAATGTAGGAAACGTAACTCTAACTTTAATAAATTAGGGATAAGAAAGTTTATTTTCAAGCCAAAGACGAATGATCACGGCCCAGGAACACAGATTCTGGCTACTTCAAATTCCACATTCCAATATGGCGACAGTTTTACTGAACTATTAGTACAGTAACAGAACAAAGAAAGTCATACATGAAGACACTTTTCCCATCCACTGGTGGAAACACTAGGCAGGAGGATTAAAGCAAGTGAGGAAGTCTCTCCTCTAAGTCTCAGGCGCTCTGCCAACACTCCTAGCCTTTTGGTTGGTGGAAGCTGGTGACCTACTCAGTAAACGCATTCCGAAAGGTTTTATGTGTCAATCACAAGGATGGAAAAGGTAGGCCAGAAGCGACTCTTTAGGGAGCTGAAGAAAGCCCAGGACAAAGTGCGGTCGAGCGCTGGACCCGCAACATTTCAACCTCTCCACGACCACTCGGTCAGTCTCATACAAGAGTCCGTGGGAGGTGTGGCTTCCCTCTAGAAACTGTTGCTTACAGTCTTGTTCCCTGGTTTGCAGTTTAGAATCTGCCCAAGCTCTTAAATAACAGGTCCAATCTGAACCAGTCTACACATCCCATGCACAGCGAGAGAAATCAGCAGCTCTGTGTCAGGAGTCAAATCACCGGAGCTGCCCCGTGGCTGCTGCCCCGTGGCTTCCCATCCATCAAGCAGTTTGTCACCTACTGACCCCAACAGTGCTGCTGGTGTCCTCTGTGATGGGTTAGGTTCTCTTGTGTCTGGTCCCTGGATCTCTGCCTGGTACAGTTTCAGCATTGCCCATGCCATACCAGCATCTCGGTGAGTGTGTGCAGATGGGTACTATCCCATTCCTCACCCATGCTGGTCCTCACTAGGGAGAGGACAAAGGAAAGGGAACACATGAGAAATACACTCACCCTTCAGTGTCCATAGGAAACTGCTTCTAGAACCATCCTCTCATATCAAAATCCATGAACGCTCAAGTCTCTGATGGAGCCCTCACACCTCTTCTTCAGCTCGCTTCCAACACTGTCTAAGTGACTTGCACTGCTAACTCTGATTCCAGTGCTGGGAAAGGGCTGTCATAGCATATCATCACGGAATGAGAAGAAAAACCCCGCGTGTCCATACGGATGCTATTGGTCTGCAGTTGGTTGAATCCACAGACATGGAACCCATGGATGCAGAATGCCCGTATTTTGTTATGGCTATTATGGTTTGTTGTATTGGGGAGGGAAGTGATGCTAGGATTTTATTCAACTCTCCTAAAATTGGGTAATTTGACATTACCCAAAAAGCAAAGCACCAACCAACCCGAAGGAGATCTCTGAAAACTCGTAGCAGCTGCTGAGGCTCGGCTGTAAGGCTAGACCATCATAGACGATCACCAGGGTCGTCATTGTCACCACAACCACTTAGCTCCTCTCCTGAGCTGAGGCTCGGCTATAAGGCTAGACTATCATAGATCACCAGAGTCGTCATTGTCACCACAATCACTTAGCTCCTCTCCTGAGCTGCTCTTAGGTGGACACATATGAAGCAAAGGAATGGGTTCTCTTACTTGAGTGCTCAGTAGAGGACGTTCTCTTATGGGGGGCACAGAAAGGCCGAGGAGGGAAAGAACCTACATGAGGACATGAAGGAGGAAGCGAGCCCAAGACTCCTTCCTGCTCCTGTGTGTCCTCTGTATTAGCCTCACTCCATGCTTAGCCTTTTGGTGTCTCAGGAAAGACTTAAAAAATATTTCATCTTGCCAAGGGGAAACACCCAAGGATGCTTGTGTTCAAACCCATGCGACAAGGCACAGGGAGTGGATACCCTGTCTGTAAAACCACCTCATGGTGCTGTCGTTTAGCAACTAACCTATACTTGGCTCCTTGAGTTTGCTGACTTCTATGGGCCAAACTCTCCCTGTACAACTCTCTCTGAATTGGAGCTGGAGAGAAGGTTCATCAGTTAAGATCTTCCAGAGGACCCAGGCTCAGTTTCCCCCTTCAGTGCCCACATGATTGCTCACAACCGTCTGTGACTCCAGTTTCAAGAAATCTGACAACCCTGCTGGCCTCATGAGACACCAGGCATGTGAGTGGTAAACCAACATACATGCAGGCAAAACACCCACACACATCCAATAATTTTTAATGAATAACTTTGAATCCCAGTCAAGAAAAAGAATGGCTGTTCCCAACTGCCAAGAGCCTACTCCAGACCAAACTCCTTGATGAAATCACCCTCCACACACACCTGTCAGTTCCCCATCTGGCTCCCTCTAAGCAGACAGAGCAGAAACTGACCACACACCCTTTACAAATAAACAATCGTGTCATGAGGACGTGAAGAGTGAGCTGCTTTGTCACCAACAGGATGGGTACTTTGTGTGTTTCCCTGGGCTATTGAGGAGAGGTGCTGTGGTTGTTCAAAGTCATCAACAGCTTAACAAATATTAGCCCACAAGACAGATGACTTCCTGAGGACCAGGGAAGCAACAGGTGAACGTTGTCTCAGAGACAAAGAACGTTCTCTGGAATAGAGGGTGGTGAAAAGGCAAGTCATACGCAACAGAAAAGTGGCATGCACTTCCATAATAAACATCAAATCCAGAATGGAAAAGAAAGCGGGAAATCAAGGGTTGTTAGGCAGTGGATCGAAGCACTATGGAGCAGGGACTCACACATCAGCCCAGAGCAACTATACTGGGAGGGTCCTGCAACTCCAGCATTCGAGGACATTGAAGGACATGCGGAGTCTGCACGTGAGCAGAAAATGACAGGAGAGCTCTCTTGAGAAGCCGGGGAGCTTGCTAGAGCTGAGTTGTGTGAGATGGCCAGAAAGACCCTAGTGAGGCCCATCCAAGATCTTGACTCCCCAAACCAAGATCACAGCCTACTCTGTCTATCTGGCTGCTGTTTTCCGGGAACCTTCATGCAGTGGACAAGGAGCTTTGAGAATCTCATCCAACCCTTGAGTGTGTGGGGACTTGGGATTCCTAACTTTGATGAAAAGACATTTCTTCTGCTCCTGCCCCATCTGAGGATGCTGCTGCTGCTGCTGCTGGATTTTCCCCTACTGCCGTTGGATTATCCCCCTGCCATGGGTCAAGTGAAAACCAGCACATTCAGGCTTCCCAATAACAGCAAGTCATCTTGAGGACTAACTCTGAGCAATTATATGGAAATATTTTAATGCTAAGCATGGAAGTATCCTCACACTCTTGTCAACAGCCTCAATGGCAGGAGCCAGTCTTATTACACTGACCTGAGGGTGTTGATGATGGAGACTGGATCTCCCAGGCCAGGCCAAGGTCACCAAGTGCAGTGCTGCAGGCTGAACCATGTCCAGTAGCAACACACCAAGTGGGTAACATTTACATGGTAGTCATGGTCATCACCCATGTGTCTGTGTAGTATATGATGTGCAGCGGTCATGGTTACTGTGGCTCATCTCCATCAGGTGACAGAAGATTATCTTGGGAAGGGGGTGTGTTTTTCATAGCTAGCAAGGCCACTCTGTAGGCTAACAGCAGCCCTATGCGGCTTTGGACTCCAAACTATAGACAAGACACAGAGCCAAGACCACCATCCCCTTATGATGCTCAGCCTTTCCCCCATGCTCCCCAGACTGGATTTTCCAGAAGGAGAAAGGTTAATTAAGGATCTTTCTAAAATGTGCGTCGTGTGGTAACCATAAGCAAATGAACATCATTTATCTGAACATTTATGGCCTGGGCTCCAGACTCAGCTGGAAAAAGAAAAGAAAAGGGAAACCTGCAAAAATTGCACACAATCCAACAAGCCATTATCAGTCCCAGAAGAGAGAGGCACCAGGTCTGTTGGTACAACGTTCCTCCCTAAGGAATAAGTAACATGACCAGGCTCTCTGAAAGGGCTGACTCTCAAGCTCAGCTTTGGAAAGGCCAAAAGCAGAAGAAATGAAGGCGACAGATTCCAAAAGCTGCCCAGCCTCGGAGATATAGGCCAGGGCAGCCTCTTCCAGAACTCTCTACCATTCCAACTGGACCTTGAACCAAAGGGCAACCGCTGGTGACAGATGCCAGGTTGCCAGATCCAATTGCTGAGCCTGGAGCCCAGTGGGAATAAGAAGACAAAATAGTACAAAAGACGATACTAATCACTTCCCAGGAGATGAGTCACTGCACAGTCAATGAGGGAGCCCCAGTTGTGGGAAAACACATTCTGATTGGCTAAGGGCAGAGTTCAGTTCTCTGGGTAAACAACCTGAAACAGTGTGCTGGGCTTGAAGGGGTTCACGCCTCAGAGAGATTAGGTGTGTGTTTGGAGCCTCGGTCTTGAACGAAGAACCAAGTACTCAATTTCTTAAGCTGTTCCCAGGACGCTGGTTAGCAAGGACCTAGCGCACCTGGGGAACAAAATGAGTAGCAACAAGCAGCTGGAGCCTTAAAACAGTGTCCCCAGAGAAGAGCGAAGTTGCTTCTACACTACACACACCTTTGTCTTCCGTGAACAAAGCACTCGGTCTTCCCCGCCCCAACTCAACCTCAGTATCAGGTTCTCTCCAGGAAAAGTCTGTCTGCACCTCCCACTAACGCCGTATAAGTGGGATTGTTCCTTGGTACTCTGAGCGTGGGGACCATCTGTCAACCCCTTGCTGTATGCTGGCCTGTGTTTGCAAAGTTAAACAAACAAAATACACCCTGGGGACCAGTCGCTCTCAGCACTGCCTTGAAGGAAGGGAGATGGGGAGCCAGCAGCCATCCATGGAACTCTAAGTTTAAAAATACAAAAGGGGAAATTAGAAAGCTCTTTCTTGCATAGGACCTTGAATGAATTTCTTCTGAAATTTGTATGGATGACCAGTAATCGCTAGACGAAGGTTTTCCTCCGTCACTTTCTTATTTGGATGTTATCAGTGTGCTGGGATCTCATTTTCCTCCTAACCTTGTGGAGCTGTGTTCAACTACCCAGCAAGAAACCACTTATAACTGGGAGGAGGGGTCTTAGGCTTCTGTGATTGCCGGGGCTGTGCTCACAACCCATACTCTCAAAGCATGTCACTCCTGTGGGACACACAAGACAGCAGGAGACTACCAGATGTTACATGGTCACTGTTGTCATCGTTATCACTCATACAGTGGAGCACTACTGGGGTCAACACTCATGCAAGCGACCTTCCTCTTAGTATTTTCCAGTGACCTGGTAGGTCCTATTCCTGAGCCTGTTTCACATGTGTAGGAACAGAGGGTTGAAGAACGAAAAGCACGGATTTCAAAGAATAAGGCCTGACTCATACCCCTCCGTCAGCACAACGCCCGACTGTTTGCTTCTCTGTTTCTGTGGTAACCAAAGGCAACATGGGGAGGAAAGGGTTTATTTTAGCTTACAGGTTATAGCCTGTCATCAAGGAAAGTCGGGGCAGCAACCTGGAGGCAGGCGATCATGGAGGAACACCTATGATGGGAGGAGCACCATTTGCTGGCTTCTTTCATGACTCGCTTATCTTGCTTCCTTGTACAATCCAGGACATCTGCCTAGGGAGTGGCACCACTAACTACAGGGGCTGGGCCCTCCCATATCAGCTATCAAGGCAGAAAAATACCCCCACAAACAAGCCCACAGGCCAATATGATGGAGGCGATTCTTCAATCAAGGTTCCCTTTTCTGGGGGACTCTAGTTTCCGCCACTGAGAAAAACTGACCAGCACACCCCCAACCACGGGTGAGAGGGTCTCAAGGGGTCAGCCCGTTAAGGGCAAACATCAGACATTTCAAACTGGGCGGGGTGGGGGGGAAGCCCCGCTTCTGTACAAAGTACATTCCTCTTGGTGCTGGAGCTCAATCTGCCTTCTTAGCGTCCCTAGCCGTGAGCCAGGCCCCAGAGGGCCCGTGCCACTGAAGCATCGGAAACGCAAGGGGAAAGGGCTTTTAAGATGTCTCTGTTGACGAGTTGAACCTTGTCTATTTAAGGGTTTAGGCCGCACCGGGGGTGGTGGCACACGCCTTTAATCCCAGCACTCGGGAGGCAGAGGCAGGCGGATCTCTGGGAGTTCGAGGCCAGCCTGGTCTACAAGAGCTAGTTCTGGGATGGGCACCAAAGCTACAGAGAAATATCAAAGGTCCATTTGATGAGTGACCAGCTATCGGTGAAGCGTTCTCGTGCTCAGCTGGTGTGTGAGTGACTGTCTCTTGTTGGTGGTATTCTTAACGTTGGAGAGGTGGATTCACTTACTTATGTGCAGATTTGGGAAAGTGGGGTTTCTACTAGTGAAGAATTCTGGCTTATTCTTAGGGCGATCATTACAAAGCTCTAACTAGCACCACCTAAAGTATATTTCCCCGCACACTGAATATTTTAGAGACCTATTCACTACTATATTTTGACATAACCCACGTACACAATAAAGAATTTAAGAACTAAAAGGAACCTTAGGAACCTTGTGACCTCTAGCTCCTGAAGAAGGAAAGGGTACAAGGGCTTGCAGGTAGAGGGATATGGGCAATTCTGCTGCAGTAGAGCCATGTCAGCAACACTTTCACAGGTAGGGTGATGTGGGCAATCCTGTTGCAGGCAGAAGGATGTGGACAATCTTTTTGAGTGATGTGGGCAGTCCTTTCACAGGTAGAGGGATGTGGGTAACCCTTTTGTAGATGGAGTGATGTAAGTAATACTTTCACAGGTAGAGGGATGTGGGTAACCCTTTTGTAGGAAGATTAATTCAGGCAGTGCTTTTTTCCTTTGCTTTTAAGCAATATAAGATTGGGACAGAGGGAGCATCCTTACTAGATAACAGATACCAGCACTTTCATCCTGGACCCAGCTTCCAGGACTAATAATTTCCATTGTCTGGCATCATGTATTTTGTTATTGCTACACAAAGGAGTGGAGATACTGACCACACCCACTCATTTTTTAAAGAAAGTACAAGGCCAAGGAAAATATTAGAATTAGATAAAAATTCTAGCCAAAATAAGTTTTCAATTAAAAAAGACCCATTGAGCACCCCATATGGAACAGCCAGAGAGACCCATTTCCCACCCAACCCCTGAAGTGAGAAAAGGGACCGTGAGCCCAAGTTCCCCACTTAATTCCAGGAGCCACACACCATCCAGATCACATCCAGGCTAGGCTGTACCCACCTTCTGCATGTCCCCAGAAGAACTGTTGCAGTGGCTGCTGGGAGGAGATGCCCGTTTACACCGCTGCTCCCCACTGCTCAGGGCCCAGGAGTTGGCAAAGTCATAGGGGTCTGAGGTCAAGGCCCCTACGGAGAAAAGTTCCCAAGAATCAGCCTGTACCAGGACTTCTACGTGACAGCTATCGGTCAGTTGTTACCTGAATCAAATGCCTGCTACATGGGACCACAAGCATGTCATACAGTACTCAGCATCACACTGCAGGGCACGGTCAGTGGAGCTCAGCAAGTGCTTAGGGACTTGACTAACTGTGGTCCGAGGGAAAGATACAATGAAGGGGGTGACATGAAAGAGGATGAGGATGTCATCGGAGAAGTTCTGTGTGCAGTACATAGAGATCATTGCAGAAATCCACAGCTGGCCCAAATGTAGAGGACAGCTGACCGTGGCATGCCCAACCCCAGCTGATACCCTACAAGACAACCCCTACACCTAAGGCTCAATAACCTCACAGAAGAGGAGCAGAAAGATTTGAAGAACCAGAGATCCAGGAAGTCTGTTGAGGCATGGTGTCTTCTATATATGACAGAGAAGCTGCACCCATGAGATGTCAAAAACACGACTGCCTGGACAAAACCAGCACAGCGACACCATCAGTGACATGCCAACATAGATGAGGGGACTCTGACAAGGCCCCACCCCTAGATGAAGTTCTAGAGACAACTAATGACTAATAGGAGAGGGAGAAACAGTCTCCTCTGGGAATGAGCCCCCAATGGGCTATTCAGTCGTAAGGGGTCAGCCCTGAACAAATACATATAAAGGCAACACTAAATGGGTTCATCAGGAGGGATGTGTGTGCGCATGTGTGTACAACAATAAAGAAGAGGTTATAGGAGGAAGAGAGCAGAAGACTCACAAAAGAAGGGGAGAGTAGAAATGATGCGATTCTCAGAAATAGTCGTTGAGTGAATTTAATATTTAAAATATTTTAAAAGAAAGATGGAGCCAGTGATGCCATCCAGCCTCACTTCACCATGCCTTCAAGTGGCCTTCCCCCTTTCTACGGACCACTCTTCTCCTCCTTTGCCGTGGCTCCAGTATAAAATGGCCCCCTCCTAGCTCGTGTGATCAAGACTTGGTCCTAAACTACTGGTACTGTGTGGGGGAGTGCTGTGGAGTAATCCTTCTATAAACTGTGAATATGTATTGCTCTCACTGGTTAATAATAAAAAAAACTGATTGGCTCATAGCTGGGCAGGGAGAGATTGGGAAAGACAACTGGACATAGAGAGAATTCTGGGAAAAACAAAGGCAGAGTGAGAGGAGTTGCCACCAGATGCAGAGGGAGCAGGAGATGAACATGCCATGCTAATAAAGGTGGCATCACGTGGCAGAGTGTAAATAAGGAATATGGGTTAAATTAAAATGTAAGAACTGGTTACTAATAAGCCTGCGCTATTAGTCGAGCATTTATAATTTATATTAAGTCTCTGAGTGGTTATTTGGGAGCAGGTTGTTGGAACAGGAAATGTCCATTTACAGGGGACATTTAGGAGATAGAAGCCTAAATGAGAAAGTGGCTTACTTAGAATGTGTCCTTTCCCTGACTTGTCCCTGTGTTTCTTCTCTCTCTCTGTCTGCCATGAAGCAGGCTCCTCTACATGTTCCTGGTGGGCAGGCCAAGCATTCAGACCACCTGGGGCCCAGCACACCAGAGATGCCTTCAGAGCCTCTCTCTAGATCCCCAGAAACTGCCCCAGCCACTTGCCATGATGTCCCACCTTGGCACAAGGCCCTGTGTTAATGGAACCAGGGACTATGGACTGAAATCCCTGAAACTGTGAGTATGAGCCCAAAACAGATTCTTCCTTCTCTTTCCTAACCGTCTCAGATATTTCGTTCTAGAGACAAGCACATTTTTATCATTTTGACCGTCTCCACTCATTCCTGGAAACAGAGCCCAAGAACAACCAGCCTTTTTGAACCAGCTCTCCTTCCTTCCCCAATCCAGCCTTGTGGGGTGTGCCCTTCTCTGAGTTCAGCGCCCCAGGCAACTCTCCAGAAAAACTCTTTTATCTTTCTTTGGGTTCCTTTTCCCCTCTTTGACCTTTGTGCTAGTATTCAACTGTGAGCCCCTTAATGAAGGGCACGGATATGTGCGTGGCTCTGCCTTCTGAAACAGTGAATTCTGGATGCTCAGAACATTTGTGTGGAGTGAAGATAAGGATGTGATGCAAGTTCTAAGACCCCTGGTCACTGCATCTTTACCCAGGCGCTTCTGTGTTTGGAGCATTCTTGCTATTGTCTGTTACCATAAGAGACTCAAAGACCTCCACAGCCTGCACAAGGGTCCCTACAACCTGACAGCCTTGCTGAGTACTCGCTGTGAGGGTAGTTCCTATCTGCTGTTTCTGTAACATCTCTTACACAGCCAGAGCTGGAAGGGCGATTCGGGGTCAAGGAGTGCAAATGGGAATCAAATAAACTGTGTCTACCGAAAGAGAAGGTGACATCTAAGGTTGGATGAGCAGAAATTTCCCCTTCAATGATGTGTTCATTTTTTAATATTCTATACATATTATACAGCTAATTAAGTGATTCAGCTGAAGGTCTGGGAGGAGGCGCTTCTCTGGGATCGCCCGGGTGGGTCCTACGTGCAGCCATGTGTATCCTCAGTGGACAAGCAGAGGGAAATCAGATGCAGGCATGCATGGGGGAGAGACCAGAAGGGTATGGATGCAAGCCCAGGGCTGCAGCAGCACCTGAAGAACTAAGGAACAAGTCCTCTCCTCATGCTTACAAGAGGGAACACTGTCCTGCCAAGGCTTTGACTCAAGGGGCTGAGCCACCTGGTGTGTGGTAACTTCTTGGAAGTCAGTGGAAACTAATAGACCAGGGTAACCCAATGGAGGGAACTGAAATTTGCACAGTGTCCGATGGGTACTGGATGCTGTGATAGGTGCTCTTTGGTACCCAGCCACTCACATCACATCTTAAGGAAGAGGTAGAGAACAGATCTCATGTGGATGGGAAGTTCCTCCTACCCATCTAAGATCGGGGCTCCTCCCTTCATCCTGAGCATCTAACTCCTTATTTGTACAGGAAGAGTCAGATTAGGTGGCCTCAAAAATCTTTTTCAGCCCTGATTTTGTATAGTGCGAAGCTTTATGGCTAAATATGAAGTGAATCAGAAAGGTGTCCAACAGATGGAATTACAAATATTACTGTTTAAGGGGGAGGGTCTCAGAAATCAAGAACTAAAGCAAGCTGATAGAACTCTCAGAAATCAGAAACAAGGTTAATTGTTTGGGGACAAATAGTATTGGGTCTGAACTGAGAACTGAATTGAATAAATCTCTTTCTGGGGATAGTTCTAAAAATAGCACCAAAAACTGGACTTTTGCCAACAAATATCACTTTCTTTCCTATAGCATGCTCATATATATATATATATAAGCATACATAAGGGGTGTGTGTGTGTGTGTGCCCTAAAATAAGAAAGAACTGGGACCTCCTTTCCTAATAAAGTAGATTAGAAGAGTCTGAGCTACGCCACTACAATAGACAAATGTTCTATTGAAGCCAAGAATAACTTCATAAAAAGCAGACAGAATCGCAAGATAGAGAAAGAAAATTGAGGGAAGGAGAAGAGGAAGAGCAGGGATAAAATGGGAACTGGAACAGACAAGTCCGAGTACTAGACTGAGACAACCGTCTTTTCAAAGGAGAGTCTTGAACTTGGATAATGGGGGAGGCAGATCCAGACCCTGTCGTGAAGGTGTGACCCTTCAAGGAGGCTCTCTGACAAGAAAAACAATCTTCTCTGAAAAATAGAAAAATGAAAGTTTATTTCTTTGACCTGGGCTCAGGATAGGAGGGAAGAAAGGTCTACTCTGGAAACATCAAGGAAGGGGAAAGCCTCTCGTAGGCTTGGGATTCAGGTGTATGCTTCTGTAAAGAGCCGTAATTCTGCCAGACACAGGTGGTACACGGCTTTGGTCCCAGAATTCAGGAGGCAAAGGCAGGTAGGTCTCTGTGAATTCAAAACCAGTCTGGTCTACAGAGTGAGTTCCAGGACAGTCAGGACTACAAAAAAATTAAAAAGAGAGAAAGGAGAGACAGAGAACCAGAAATTCATAGCAGATTGAAAATTCAGCATAAAACCCTTCTAAAGATAAGCTTACAATCAAAATTATGAAACACAAATTCAATAGATTATGAACAAGAGTCAACAGATACCAAATTAGCAGGTTGGAAACCCTATAGATATTTCAAACAATAGCTTACCTTCCTGCATCCTAAAGTCATCTTCAGCAAAGATGTTAAAGTCACCACACAGCCCACAGGTCTTGTTGAAGTGTCTGTCTGACATCAGGACTTGGAAGTTGCCATCACCGTCAATTCTGGCCACAAAACCGTAGGCCTCACTCGAAAGCTTGTAGTACCCAGCCTCGGTTTCTAGATAGAGCCCTTCAGAGGCATAGGGTATAGAGATGCTGGAGAATAAAAAACAAGCTCACTGGGTTTCTGAATCTTGCCAGCCTTCCTAGCCAACCCCAGGTTACAGGCTTCAGATAGCGCTGCCCAATGGTCGAGGATCCTAGCCCAGTGCTGCAGAGACCTGGCCTTCAGCAGCCCCGCTACTTCCTTGGGCATGTATAAGTCCCGTCTCTGAGCCCCGTTTCATACATTAAATTAGGATCAGGTGAGGAATGTATGAGACAGGACCCCGGGTCCTATCCAAGCGGACACCTTTGGTTGGAAAGTTCCTGACTTACCTTCGGTCCCCCTGCATGACGGTGCCATTGGCAAACAAATGGATGTCAAAAAACTCTCCAAGATACACAGACAGGCTCACTCTCTTGCCATCTTGAAAGTTCCCTGAAAGGAAAACAAAAAGTATCCCCCGAAATTAATAAATTTGTTACTATCGCCTCTGTAATCTCCATGGAAAAACTCCCAAAACACTCAACAAAAGAGCAACAAAAATCTCAAAAAGCCCACTCCCTCATCTTACTGTCTGTCTAAAAGGTCTGATGCACAGTCCTCAATGGACTTCTAGAAGTTTGTCATCTCGGGGTAAGACTAAGACCCACGTTGTCTGGCCACAAAGACAAGTGGTGCGAGCCGCTGGCACCCAGTACTTTCCCACAGTGCTGCCACCTTAGGAGACACCAGGCCAGAATCTACTCGGTGTTTGTCCAAAATGGGGACTCGAATCCCACTGTTTGACTGCACATGGTTTCCTGTGAGAAATTTGCAGAGTGGAGGAGAACTGAACAGGGGCTCAATAAACTACTGCTGTCTCCACTAGTGATGTTCGTATGGCCAAACGCCTGGTAAAAAGGTCTACAGAGAGAGTTCCAGAATAGGCTACAAAACTACACAGAGAAATGCTATCTTTAAAAAAAAATTAGAGAGAGTAAGAGAGATAATTCCTGGCAACAGGAATTACATCAGTGGCAATCCAGGACCATAGGTGTATCCTATTACTTTAGCTTTTCTATGTGCTGGGAAATGCCCATACTAAAATGATTTTTAAAAGACAAACAGCATCAAGCTTCAGTGTGATAGCCCTCTCAAGGATCGTTCCTGTCCCTTGGCATTTGCTGTGGATCCAAAGCCAAAATCCATCTTAGGCTAGCCTGAGGCACACACGCATACCAACAGAGCCAGTGATGAGGTCAAGGACCTCTTCTCCTTCCATTCAGATGCCCATGACCCTGATGACCTTCAACAACTTGCCTCCCCACGGGTCTATTCTTACCTCACATCCCTAACCTTACAGTGCAGGTGGACAAAGATGTTCTGTCTCTGTTTCCTAGTAAACCTCATCAGGTGTAAAAGGCACCTTCCTCCTAGGAAGAGAAAAGGACTCCCTGTGGGCCATTCCTTCTTGCAGGCTCTCCCTCCAATGGGGATTCAGGGAAGGTGTCTGGGAACAAGTGAGCCAGGGAAACTGTGGCTAGGGGTGGTGCTAGGAAATGCACAGGAAGCCCCTGGGCAGCTGGGGAGGTGCCCTGGCCACACAGCTCTGAACCAGCAATTCTTCCTTGCTCTCAAAGATGCGATACAAGACTCACAGGTCGCTGTCACTGCCTATCAGGCTGTGCCAGCCCAGAACATAGCAGCAGAAGAAAATCAAACAAGGACCTCGAGCCATGTTGGGGAGCATGAGAACTCCCTTCTTCCCAAGAGAAGGATGGAGAATGAGGGAGCACTTAGACTTGAGGAGAATGAAGAGAAGGAGGAAGATGAGGTCAGTTTGACATACAAAGAAGAAAGTCTGAGGAAAATAGAAGCAAAACCCAGATAAAGTGAGGTATGTGG
This sequence comes from Neodon shergylaensis, assembly GCA_025134845.1. Classification (NCBI taxonomy): domain Eukaryota; kingdom Metazoa; phylum Chordata; class Mammalia; order Rodentia; family Cricetidae; genus Neodon; species Neodon shergylaensis. The sequence continues at coordinate 7,534,228 of JABTXL010012322.1, read as the reverse complement.
TCCCAGTACTCGGGGAGGCCAAAACAGGATGATCACAAGTTCCAGCCAACCTGAGCCACACAAGATCCAGGCCAACCTGAGCTACACGAGTTCCAGTCCAGCCTGAACTACTCAAGTTCCAGTCCAACGTGAGCTACGCAAGTTCCAGGCCAACCTGAGCTACATGAGTTCCAGGCCAACCTGAGCTACATGAGTTCCAGGCCAATCTGAGCTACATGAGTTCCAGGCCAACCTGAACTACACAGCATAACTCTTTCTAGAACAAAAGGGAAAGTGGGCCAGTTGTTTCAAAGTTACCTTACACATAAAAGCGACAAGAAAGAGGACAAACTGACTTTGTGTAATAAAAGCTGTAGAATGTGGATCCCCACATAGTAACCCTGAGAGTCACCAGCCCTACAGCACAACATTTGAAGGACTTGCTCGGGACCCCAGGACAGAATCAGGAAGTCCAGGGAACGGTAGTGTCAAGGTAAGCCGGATGTGAGCAGGGCAGCACTGGTGGCCCAGGATCTTCACCTACTGTTACAATAGGGGGTCCTGAAGTGGATAGTTTGGTTATGGTAACCAGGCCCCATCTGCCACTCAGAGACATCAGAAATTTAATGTAGGGTCAGGTCGGATTTAGCACTGGGACCTTCAGTGAAGGCAGAACTGTGGAGAACCTTAGCAGCTGGCCCACACCCACTGCTGAGTGGCCCGGGGATTAGCGGTATTTAAAGGACACGCTGTGACAATGGGGAGGGTCTCAGAGGCCATCTGGATAAGTGGCTACTAAGTGTCACAGTCAAACCCGACTTTCTTCATGACCCAGGACAGGGTTTCTGTTTCCACCCTTTCCTGTGCCACTCACGCTGAAGTTTTCTGACATTCGCTATTCTTTGCAAATGCTAGTTACAGCCATGACTTATAGCTCAGTTTGAACAACAATGACCTCAACTGGATACTTTCTTCCTTTCTTCCTTCCTTTCCCCCTCCTTTCTTTATTCTTTCCTTCAAGAGACAGCATCTCACTGTTTAGCAAAGGTTTGGCTTGAACTCAAGGTCACCTTACCCTTCCAAGTGTGAGGATTTTGTGCATGTACCATCAAACCTGAGGAAAATAGATACCATATTACCGTCAAAGAAATGGAGGCTTAAATATGCACTCTGATTTCACCATCTCACCACCATTGACTGGAGGCTGGATACTCTGCTACAGGGCCCACTACTAATGGCAGAATAAGTAGCAGCATCCTGGCCCCACACTAGATATCTGTAGTGTAGGACCCAGAGCAGTTTGGTACACACTTACCAAGACAGGCTTCATAGAAACCAAGCAAGCAGGCCTGAGACTCAGTTTACCCTAAGGCAACACCTTACTCCAGAAAAAAAAATACAAACTGAGACCACCCAGGCACCACCCTGGAATGGGCCAATGAGCATCCAAAGGAAATTCCTAACGTTCCAACCCTTGTAGATAGGATGTAGACCTCATGTCCCTAGCCCAGCACAAACCCATTCCTTTTCACCAGGACACCCCTAGACAAACGTCAGGGGTCCTGAACCTTAGAAAACCCTCACCCCAACATTTGCTATTATAAAAAACCCCATCCCAACTGAGCTCCAGGCTCTCTGATAGTGCCAATGCATTGGACACATGGAGAGTCTGAATTCAAACTTGAATAAAGGCTCTTTGTTTTTACATATGGGACTCAAGTCTCCTTGTTGGTTTTGGGGGGACTCCGTGATCTGGGCAGAACAGTAGCATGTACCCAGACACTGACAGTTGTCCTCTGGTGGGAAAACCATTCCGACTAAGAATGGTTTACACTGTTCACCTGGAACAGAACACACAAGTTTTCTGATCCCAGTCTCGCGTCTTCTGGCGAGATGAAGCGGCCTAACTAGGATCTCGGTGCTGCAGGTCAGCAACCCACTGACACGGACAAGCACACTAAGCTCCTTCCTTCTCATTCCTCTGTTTCCTTGCTGCAGATGCTGCGCCACCATCAGGAAAGCGGGCTGCTCCAAGTGTCCACTGACCCCACAAGGGAACTCCATGCACCATAAACCTCCAAGGCAGCACTTCCTAGCACTACTGGGAAAAGAGGGGCTGGGTGTCCACCAAGAAGAAAGACAAACCCGACAGGCTCCTAGCTGGTCTTGAACAAAATGCTCAGTGAGCTGTGAGCCATCAACCCCTGGTCGGCGGGAGCAAGAAGCATCCTGTCCCACCTGAAGCATATAGGAGTCACTCTCAGACATCAGGGAGGCACTTAGACACTGCATTTCCAAGGAACACGACTGTAGCAACCACGAATCTGCAGCAGGGAGTCCTCCACCCAGACACCTAACCCAGTTCTGCGCTGACCCAGAACACAAACGCTGAAGCTTGGACTGTGGAAGTGACTCAGCAGGCTTCCGGTTGCTCTTGGTTCTCCTTGGGCTAATTTGGGAGCCGGATCTTGTGGCCATGACTCAAAGAGAAGGTTCTACAGAGCAGGAAGAATCAGGACTCCCAGGTCTCTCGGAGGTCCTATGTTCACCGCAGAAGACAGGAAACCTTGGCTCGGGACGCTGCTCACCCTTGCTTACTATCAAGTGGGCTTTCAAGTACAGACACAAACACTTCACCCAGGATATGAACAAGGCCCACAAACACCCAGACAGGAATGTAAATGGTTTAGAACCAAGGAAACCGGATGTCACTGGAGAACAATTGAGCACAAAATGATCCTGGGCCTAGAAACGAAACCTAGGGCCCAAGGCCCAGGTTCCTTCCCTTGACCTGGGACTCTTGTCCCATCCCTGACACTGCTCCAGCTGTCACCCACACACCACTAATACCCACAGAAGAAGTTACCACCCGTCTTTCTGATGTTATAGTGAGATTTGGGTGGAAATGCCAATCTACAAATCAATCTACAGAAAAGCGCTTTTGCGCTACAACCGGTTCTGAACCACAGCTTCCAGAAGACTGACGCGGACCCGTGAGAGGAGCAAGTCATGAGATAAGAATCCTAAGCCAGTGGGGAATCAACAGGGAAATCTGGAAGTGTGTGGACCTTCCTTGAATCTCAAAACGCCTCCTGGATAACCAAAACAAAGAAAAGGAAAACCCACGAGGCTGGGCCTGTGATACAGCCTTGTGTGGTAGCAGGAGGGGTTACCATGAAAGAAAACCTGACCTTGACAGAAGTTCACTGAGGGCCGGCAGTGTATGACTCTGACGTGAGAATTCAATAAACGGACATTCTACGATGGCCCAGATGCTTTTGTAACTTAGTTTGGATACCAGATCACATTTTCAAAGAGCTGATTTCACCTGCGCCTCACACTGCCTGAACCTTAAAGCCAGGAGACTGAAGAGACTGTCATTTCCCTGGGAACTCTGATGGAGAAGGGTTTATGGCTCTTTCTACACTTCCAGATCCCCCTAGGAGCATAGCCTCCAAGTCCTGGGGAATATAAGCCGATTGACCCAAGTTGATGAACCCAGTGCTAACCAGAGCCAAGTAGTCAAAGTGGGTGTGATGGTTACTCTCAGCTGTGGACTTAAGAGATTCTAGAACCATCTAGAAAAGAAGCCTCTGGGAAGGAGTATCTAGATTAGGCTGGTCTGTGAGCATGCCTAAGAAGGATTGTCTTGGTTGGGCTCGCTGAAGTGGAAAAACCCACCCTAAACATAATTGGCCTCATATCCTGGGTTGGGTCCTGAACTGAACAAGAAAGAGCAAAGGTCTTTGTCAATAGCACCTGTTGCTCTCTGTTTCCCAGTTGTGGATGCCGTGTGACCAGCTGCCTCGTGCTTCTGACCTTGTGACTACCCTTGTAGGCAGTTCTGAACCTAAAGGAATCCTTCTTTAACTGGCTTTTGTCAAGGTATGGCCTGGTCCTAAGATTGAGTGTGTATTGCTTACTAACCTGTCTCCAGGCAGGGGCCACAGCAGAGCAAAGCTAAAGCAGACAGATCCAAGGCAGCAACCCCCTCCAGGGCATCAGTGTCTCCCTCCCTGAATCTGAAGCCATAGGGTAGAAAACTGAGTGATACTGTTTCCCTTAACAAAACCTTGTGTCGAGGCTGGAGAGATGGCTCAGCAGTAAGGAGCATGCACTCCCCCAATGCCTCTACCAGGTAACTCTGTAGCTCTAAGGACTTGAGGGCTCCAGCATCCACATGGCATACAGTCACACATACAAATAAAAATAAAGATCGTTTCAAGACAAAGTCTAAACAATCTTCTGCTATTCCTACCCTTCCATCCTGATGCACCAGTACCCACGGTCATCAGGTAGGATGTCTGTACCTCTCTGCCATGGTGGTTAAGTAGGGAGAGTTCCCCTTAGAATACACACTGGGGCCACTTCAGTGGCAGACCTGAGTTCCTGCCTCCTAGTTGGGGGGTGAGGAGATTCTGCTCTGCTAAACCAGTCCCTAGCTGTTGCTTCTAAAGCAAGGTGGAACCCCCACAGCCCAGTGTTCAGGGTGGCTTCCATAGCTTGTTCCATCCTGAGGATGTCTCTGGCCTTTTGCAGCTCCCATCTTGTGGTGTGGGAGGGCCTTCAGTCTGTGTGTTGCTTTTCTTGGTTAATGAATAAAGAAATTGCCTTGGCCTGTTGATAGGGCAGAACTTAGGTAGGCAGGGAAGACAGAACTGAATGCTGGGAGAAAGAAGGGCGGAGTCACGGAGAGACACACCATGGATCTGCCACCAGAGATAGAAGTGCTGAAACTTTGCTGGTAGACCAAGACCCCGTGGTGATGCACAGATTAATAGAAATGGGTTAAATTAAGATGTAGGAGTTAGCCAATAAAAAGCAAGAGCTAATGGGCCCATCAGTGTTATAATTAATATAGTTTCTGTGTGGTTACTTTTGGTTCTGGGTGGCCGGGACAAACAAGCAGGCCCTCCTCCTACAATCTTGTGACTGTGACCCAGCCACACAATCCTTGCTTCCCATATCTCTGGGTGTGCTGGATTAAGTAAGAACGGCCCCCATAAGCTCATGGATTTGAATGGTCATTAGGGCATGGTATCACTTGACAGGGTTTAGGAGGTGTGGTCTTGTTGAAGGAAGTGTGTCACTGGGGTTGGGTTTTGGGGTTTCAAAATGCTCAAGTCAGGCCCAGTGTCTCTTCCTGCTCCCTGCGGATCCGGATGTAGAACTCTCAGCTCCTTCCCCAGCACCATGTCTGCCTATGTGCTGCCAAGCTCCCCACCATGAGCATGGTGAACTAAACCTCTGAAACTGTAAGCCAGCCCCAATTAAACACTGCCCTTTATAAGAGTTGCCTTGATCATGGTGTCTCTTCACAACACCTCGACAGTGACTAAGACACTTTTCTCAGCACCCTTTACCAGTACTCTAGCTCTTCCTGACCCTTCCTTACTGTACAGGGTTCCACCCTGCTTCCTTCCAGTGTGATGAATGGAGCAGACACCCTGTGGTGGTTTGAATGAGAGTGCCCCACATAGGTTCACATATTTGAATACTTGGTCCCTAGTTGGTGGTCCATGTTCCTGGTCATGATGGTCATTGCTTCACCCTATGGAATTGTAAGCCTTAATAAACTGTTTCTTCTATACTTTACCATGGTCAAGGTGTCTCTTCACAGCAATAGATAAGGAACCAAGACACACAGCCAATCAGATTCAAAACCCTGTACTTCAGCTTCATCCACTCACCCATAATTACAATCTTGTGCCTGATTGTTTTATGTCAGCTTGACACGAGCTAAAGTCATCTGAGAGGAGGGAACCTTAATTAAGAAAATGCCTCCATAAGATCAGGTCATAGGCAGGTCTAAATGGTATTTTCTTAAATAGTAATTGATGGGGATGGGCCCAGCCCATTGTGGGTGGTGGTCCCTGGGCGAGTGGCCCTGGGTTCTATAAGAAAGCAGGCTGAGTAAGCCAAGAGGAGCAAGCCAGTAAGCAGCACCCTCCATGGCCTCTGCACTAGCTCCTGCCTCCAGGTTCCTACCCTGCTTGAGTTCCCATCCTGACTTGCTTTGATGACAAACTGTGGTGTGAAAGTATCAGCTGAATAACTTCTTTTCTCCCCTAGTTGCCTTGGTCAACTCAGACAAACACCATGCTTCTCAACATTTGGTCCGCATAAGCACCAGCTCCAGCAGCAGGGAAATGACCAGACATGAGCTTCTTGGTCTCATTCCCAAGCTTTTGGAATCAGAACTCAGGGGTTAAAACCAAGCAATAGCTGTAGAAGTCCCCTGGGTGATCCTGATGCATCTCTCCAGGTTTAGTCATCGTCACCCTGGCTCCTCACAAGGAACACTCCCTCCCTCCTGCCTCTCTCCCCCAGTGCATGGAAAACCTCCCTGTCTTCTCCAGCTAACCCAAGCCCCGCACTCAAGGCTCCTAAATGTCACTTTGCTTTTTAGGAGTGGGGAGGGAGATACACCACAAGGTTTCTCTGTGTAGCCCTGGCTGTCCTGGAACTTGCTCTATAGACTAGGCTGGCCTCAAACTCACAGAGATCCTCCTGCCTCTGCCTCCTGAGTGCACCACCACTACAGGTGAATACTTCTCTTTAATACAGTGGTTCTTAACCTTCCTAATACTGTGACCCTTTAAGACAGTTCCTCATGTTGTGGTGAAACCCAACCATAAAATTTTTATTGCTACTTCATAACTGTAATCTTGCTACTGTTGTGAATTGTGATATAAATATTTGTGTTATCTGACGGTCTTGGCAACTCCTGTTAAAAGGTCATTCTACCCAGAAAGAGGTCATGACCTACAGGTTGGGAACCACTGCTTTAATACCACACAACACCAGGCTTCACAGATCTTTCTCTAGTTGTTGTTGGCAGAGATCCCACTCAACAACAGAAAAGAGGAACAAGATATTGTCCTTGCCCTTGGGGGACTCCTAGAGCACAGGAAACATGGAGGGATGCCAAAGTCATTCTGTGACAGATTTGCTAACAGGCAGGAGAACAAGTGCAAAGATACCCCAAGAAAGTGTCTTAGGAACCGGGCAGTGGTGGTGCACGCCTTTAATCCCAGCACTCGGGAAGTAGAGGCAGGTGGATCTCTGTGAGTTCGAGGCCAGCCTGGTCTACAAGAGCTAGTTCCAGGACAGGCTCAAGCTACAGAGAAACCCTGTCTTAAAGAAAAAAAAGAGGGCTGGAGAGATGGCTCAGAGGTTAAGAACACTGGCTGTTCTTCCAGAGGTCCTGAGTTCAATTCCCAGCAACCACATGGTGGCTCACAACCATCTGTACTGAGATCTGGCGCCCTCCTCTGGCGTGCGGGCATACATCGAGGCAGAATGTTGTATATATAATAAATAAATAAATCTTAAAAAATTATAAAAAAAAAGAAGCTGGGCGGTGGTGGCGCACACCTTTAATCCCAGCACTCGGGAGGCAGAGGCAGGCGGATCTCTGGGAGTTCGAGGCCAGCCTGGACTACAAGAGCTAGTTCCAGGACAGGAACCAAAAACTACAGAGAAACCCTGTCTCAAAAAATCAAAAAAAAAAAAAGATTGAAAGTGTCTTAGGGTTTCTATTACTGCACGAAACACCATGACCAAAAAGTAAACTGAGGATGAAAGGGTTTTGTGGGGGGTTTTGTTTGTTTGTTTTTGTTTTGTTTTGTTTTGTTTTGGCTTACAGTTCCACAGCACTGTTTATCACCAAAGGAAGTCAAGACAGGAACTCAAACAGGGTAGAACCTGGAGGCAGGAGCTGATGCGGAGACCATGGAGGGTGCTGCTTACTGGCTTGCTCCTCGTGGATTGCTCAGCCTGCTCTCTTATAGAGGGTGGCCCCTCCCCCATCAATCACTATTTAGGAAAATGTCCAATGAGCCTTCCTACAGCCAGATATTATAGAGGCCTTTCATCAATTGAGGTTCCCCCCTCTCAGATGACTCCAGCTTGTATTAATAGGAAACTGGAGAGCATCTCAGAAGCGGGAGGAAGCCAGGAGAGTTGGCGCACACCTATAACCCCAATACTCAAAAGGTTAAAGCAGGAGAAGCTCCACTTCAAGCCCAGCTTGGACCACACCGAATCAGGGGATCTCACAGCCATGGCCTCAGTCAGCCTACCCCTTTCCAAACAGCTCAACACATGCTGCATCCACAGAACGGCACATGCATCACAGCATGACTGAGAGAGAAGCCACCATGGAGCTCTCCAACCCATGTGTCAAGCAAGGTCCTGGTGCCGCCAACCCTGTGTCAGGCTCCTTTCAGCTCTCTTGTGACTAGGGCCTACCCTGGCAGTCTGTCCTGGTATTTACCCATATAGCCCAATATCTATGGGCATCCCACTGGGCCAGTCTAGAAAAAAGAAAGGACTGAGGAGATGTTTCAAAAAGGAAAAAAACACCTGCTGTGCAAGCAAGCCCACAGGCAGAAGTTTGAACCCCAGACCCCACCTTTATATTTTTAGTTGTGAGCCTAGCCTTTAACGGCTGAGACATCTCTCCAGCCCCAGAACCAACCTTTAAAAGCCAGATGCAGGGGTGTGCATTTGTGAGCCCAGCATTCCCAAGGCAGAGGACCCCTTTGCTGGGTTTACAGCATCCCCACCTCACACATCACAACAGATTAGTTCTTATACCCTAGTTCTCTGTCACTGCCTCCGACTTTAGGGAGCACTCTCTCTCCCTCAACTTGAACAGACTGAGACTGGGACCCAGCTCCTTCTAGGAAGGATGAAGCCGCCTTCTTTGGAAGCAGTCCTTCATTCGTATTCAGAGATGATCATACCTACTTCCCACAGCTGCAATGAGAATCCAGACACAACACGGATAGACTATTGGCATTTTTCTGGCAACTTAGGAAATATTCTGTTGGGAGATATTCAATCACACTTTGGACCCTGAATTTGCATTTGTGTTAGTTAAGATTCACCTTGGGTCAGGAGACTGAGTTAGCAACTAGTTGTCACAAGCAATCATAAAGCATCAGAGGGTATCTGGGAGAGACAGAGAGATGCAAAGGAAGTATTAGGAAGGGATTTGGAGTGATATAGGTTTTTTTGTTTGGTAGAGCCGAAGGAAGCTCTCTGTTTTTGGAGACACCAGCAAGGAGAAAAGGTTAGCTAGGTACTACTCAACCTCTCTGCACTAGCAGGTTTTCACCCCAGCCTTTGATTCTCAAACATTGTTTATAAACAGAATGATAGAGATCTAGTTCGAGCTACCTTTAGCAGCAACGGCAGAGTCAGAGTCTGTGGGAACAGAATTCCCTTCAAGCTGTGTCCTGAGCAGCCGGGCTCTGCCAAAGAAGCAGGCCAGTAACTGCAGAGTCACAATTGCTGGCTGAAATACCAGTAGGTTACGGCACAGCCACTATGCCGAAGATAAAACATTTGGCACTCCAACCTGTGGCACGACCACACAGACAGAGAAGTCACAGCAGCTGGCTCTGCCACAGTTACTGCCAGGGCCTCTGGAAAGCAGGCTCATGCTTAGAAATTGCAGAAGGGGCCTGAGTTGGCCACTGACAAGACAGACAAACCAAGAAGTCAGCAGGTTTAGTAAGATGCCTGGGAAGTCCTTTAGGAAAGAGTTAATAATATTAGAAAAAAAAATCTTTCCCAAGTTAAGAATGGGGACCATCACAATGCAGGGCACTAGGGCCCTTTTGTGCTACTATGGATGGTTTAATAAAGAAAAATTTAAATGAGGGGGTAAATGACTTACCTGAGATTGGCATATTGTTGACTGCAATTATTATCAGTTTGGTAATTAATACTTATCTTTTAAAATGTAGAATTAAAAAATCATAAAAAATGGTTTGAAAATTGTAAAATATAATAATTTAACTACTAAAATGCAAGCTTTAGAAAGACTTATTAATGAAAATAAGAAAAATTTGGCTGATAAGATACAAGTCTTAGGACTTATTATTTGTAAGATACAAGCTTTAGAAAGACCTACTAATGAAAATAAGAAAAATACTTAGATGCAAACGAAAGATTTTAAATATAAACCTACTACCCAATTGGATTGTGAAAATTAAGAGGAACAGCCTAAGGTTATTAGAACATGAACATTAATTTATCCAGTTGCCATGCAAAAATGACCACCAGATGATAGGTGCCCAAAGGCTATGCAGAAGTTACCTGGAATTCTGTAGAAATGTTAGATTTGAAGAGATTTAAGAAAGTGGTCCTTGCTAGGCAGTGATGGTGCATACCTTTAATCCCAGCACTAGGGAGGCAGGGACAGGAAGATCTCTATGAGTTCAAGGCCAACCTGATCTACAAGACCTAGTTCCAGGACAGTCTCCAGAGCTACAGAGAAACCCTGTCTCAAAAAGTCAAAAGAAAAAAGAAAGTGATCCTTTAATATGGTTTACATTTATCCTTTGGGAAGCAGAAATTAAATTCATGGGCAACTAGGAACAGAATTATTCCTCAAGACTGGAAATACTTAGTTACAGCAGTACTAGAAGTTGGTCCTCAGTTACAATGGAAAACATGGTGGAGAGAGGAAGCTCTGTCATAGAACAATGAGGTAGGGCTAGAGCTACTGAAAATTCCCAAGACTAGCTTCCCAGTGAGGGCCAGCATGCTGCTTTGCAAAGACAGTCTATATTTAATGATCACATTTTGGTTCTTTCACAAAGGATGTTAAACAGCCCTATTTTGTGTCAATATTTTGTACAACAGCCATTGGAAATGATTTTTAATCAGTTTCCTCAATATATAATTTACCACTATATGGATGAAATCAGTTGATTCAGAGACAGATACTTTAGAAAAATGTTTGATGAAGTAAAAAAAAAGAAAAAGAAAAAAGAATTGTGCCTTGTTGGGGATTACAAATTTGCTCCTGAAAAAACACAAAGAGGAGATTCTATTAATTATTTAGGATATAAAATAAGTTTATAGAAAATTCAACCACAGAAAGTACAAATCAGGAGAGATCAATTATGAACAATTAATAAATTTGATTTTTTATCAAATTTTGATTTATTTGATTACTTATCTGGGAGATAAGTAATTGGCTATGGCCCACAATTGGACTAGCAGTTCAAGAACTAAGTAATTTATTTCAAACTTTATGAGGTGATAAGGACTTAAATAGTGCAAGAAAACTATAAACTGAAGCTGAAGCTGAGAGAGAATTACTGGTAGAAAAGAAATTATAGAATACACATGTGGATAGCTTAGAGCCAGAGCTCGACTGTGGTCTGGTTATTTTACCTTCTACTCATTCTCCTACAGGAATTCTTATGCAGAGAGAAGATAATATCTTCAATTGGATATTTTACCACACAAAGAGAAAAAATATTAAAGACCTATGTAGAAAAAGTTTCTGAACTGATTCTGAAAGGAAAATTAAGACTTCATCAATTAGCCGGGCGACGGTGGCGCACACCTTTAATCCCAGCACTCGGGAGGCAGAGGCAGGCGGATCTCTGTGAGTTCGAGACCAGCCTGGTCTACAGAGCTAGTTCCAGGACAGGCTCCAAAGCCACAGAGAAACCCTGTCTCGAAAAACCAAAAAAAAAAAAAAGACTTCATCAATTAGCAGAAATAGACCCAGAAAAAAATGTGGTACCTTTTACTAATGCTGAAATTTACTCATTTTGGGCAGAAAATGAACATTGGCAAGGAGCTTGCAGCAATTTTGGGGGAGAGATTAGCAATAAATATCCCAAAAGCAAGAGACTTCAGTTTATAAAGAGAAATAGTTGGATACTTCCTCACAATGTACAGGGAACATCAATTTCTGGAACCCCTATGTTCTATACTGATGCAAATAAATCAGGAAAAGCAGGTTATACTCAGGAGAATTGAGTAAAGTGGCTCAAGGCCCTCATGATTCCATTCAGAAATCAGAATTATATGCTATTCTCATGGTATTATTAGATTCTTCAGAACCTCTTAATATAGTTCCAGACTCTCAATATGCAAAGAGTTATTTTACATATTGAAATTGCTGAACTTATTCCATATGATTTAGAATTAACTTCGTTAATTCTACTACAATGAGTAATCAAAAATAGAAATCACCCTTTGTATATAACACATATCAGATCTACCCAGGCCCTCTAGCACAAGTTAATGATAAAAGTGATCAGCTATTGGTAGGAAATGTGTTAGATGCCTCAGAATTTCATAAGAAACACCATGTTAACAACAAAGGTTTGAAAAAAGATTTTTCTATCACTTTGCAACAAGCCAAGGAAGTTACAAGAAAACGTCCTACTTGTTCTTTGTATAATCAAATTCCATTACCTGCAAGAAATATACCAAAAGGTACTCAAAGAAATGAAATTTGGCAAATGGATGTGTTTCATTTTTCAGAATTTGGAAAATTAAAATATGTGCACCATACCATAGATACATATTCATTATTCCAATAGGCAACTGCTTTAAATTTTGAAAAGAAGGATTCTGTAACTACACATTTATTAAAAGTTATGACCATCATGGGGATACCTGTACAAATTAAGACTGACAGTGCTCCAGTTTATGTCTCTAACAAAATGAAACACTTTTTTGCATATTACCACATAAAGCATATTATAGGTATACCACATAATCCTACAGGACAAGCAGTTATAGAAAGATCTGATCTCACTTTAAAAGATACACTTAATAAACAGAAAGGAGGGGACTGGAGAGATGGCTCAGTGGTTAAGAACACTGGCTACTCTTCCAGAGGGCCAGGGTTCAATTCCCAGTACCCACATGGCAGCTGGCTACTGCCTATAATTCCAGTTCTGGGGACCTGACACCCATGGCAAAACACCAATGCACATAAGATAAATAAATTTAAAAAATAAACAGAAAGGACTAATTAAGATACCCCAGAGATAAATTACACAGTACTTTATTGACTTTAAATTTTTTAGTGCTAATGAAAAAGAACAAGGACTACAGAGAGAGACTGGATAATAGAAAAGCTGCTGAATTAAATCTGTCTATATATTTTAAAGATATGTTAACCTCAGAATGGAGAGTGGGAAGAAGAGAGGAGAGGAGAAGCTACCTCTGAAACAGAGAGATGGGGGAGGAAAAGAAGAAACTCAGGCTGGAAGTGGAAGGAAGATCTGCTTGCCTCAGTGGAAGGGGGGGGAGTGGGTGGGGCTTGTCTCATAAAAGGATAGGACAGACCATTACAAGAAATACATTTAGTAGTTAGTCATATATAATAATCAAACTTGTAGTTAAGTTAAATGTTTTCAAAGTTAAACAGAGATAGATTTTAGATAGGTGGTCTTCAAACACTTCAGAGGCCTATAGAATATGGCATTTAAGATTTTTTTGTTTTGTTTTGTTTTGTTTTGTTTTTTCGAGACAGGGTTTCTCTGTGGCTTTGGAGCCTGTCCTGGAACTAGCTCTGTAGACCAGGCTGGTCTCGAACTCACAGAGATCTGCCTGCCTCTGCCTCCCGAGTGCTGGGATTAAAGGCATGCGCCACCATCGCCCAGCCATTTAAGATGTTTTAATAACCCATGAGAGTGAGACAAATCTGTTCCTGGCAGCACCAATTTACTTCATAAAAGGATGATGACACTGAAGAACCTCCATATGTAGCTTGCTTTTGTTGTGGCAAAGTTAGCCCCTGGGTGAGAAACTGCCCTTGCCTCAGTTGTTGACAGTATGCTGTCCAAACTGGATGAGTAGGACACAAAAGAAGGCAACTGTCAGACTTTGCCAAGGCAGGACAGTCTTTCAAAACTGCTGTTTTACAGAAAAGTCTGTCAGATAGTCTAAGCCTGTAGGACAAAGGTGAATGCAGTGGTGCCCCCTCTCTGACTGGCAACCTCCTCATCTATGCTATAAGAAGTTCAACTAGATGACCACATGAAAATGAATCCAGGCAGCCAGCTGTTTCTGTCATTTCTATAGTTTCAGAGGTTGTTTGCTCTGCACTTCCTGTTTACTCAGGTGATATTATATCCTTCTCAGGTCTCCAGTGGGGTTAATAACAAGATAAAGTTACAGTTTTCCTTGTTACCACATTCAGAAGAGACTCACAAAAGAGATATACAGTATATAAGGTTGAGAGGCATAAAAGCTTATTGTTTAAGAAAATGCTTTGAGGTCTAAGAAAATAGTTTTGGGTTAGTAATACACATTATAATAGAAAGTGAATTATGTACAAAACTCTGCAATCACAAAGATAGGATAGATAATAGAGTAGTTTCTTTGAATTTGCCAAATATAAATGGACTAGACATTGTGATTGTAATCCTTACTTGATAAGTGTTCTTATTGTATATCGTTTTACTGTGTTAGAGTTAAAACCTTTCCTTTTTATTGTTGTTTAGACAAATGGAGAAAATGTTGGGAGATATTCAGTCATATTGTGAACCCTGAGTTTACATTTGCATTAATTATATAAAATTAATCTTAGGTCAGGATGCTGAGTTAGCGACTAGTTGACGAAATCAAGCATAGGGCATCAGAGGGCATCCAGGAGAGATAGAGAGATGCACAGGAAGTAGTAGAGGGAGCTGGAGTGGCACAGTTTTTCTTGTTTGGGCAGAACAGAAGGACACTCTTTTTTTTTAGAGATGCCAGCAGAGAGAGAAGGTTAGCAAGGTACTCCTAAACCTCTCTGAGCTAGCAAGTTTTCACCCCAGCTTTTGAATCTCAAGTCTTATTTATAAACAGAACGATAGAGATTTAGTTCAAGCTACCTTTAGCAGCACAGGCAGACTCAATGGGAATAGAATTCCCACCAGGCTGTGGCCTGCGCAGCTGGGCTGCTGCCAGAGAAGCAGGCCAGTAATGGCAGAATCGCAATTGCTGACTAAAATAGCAGAAGATTAAGGTACAGACACTGTGCCAAAGATAAAACAACAGTGTTCAACCTCTTAATTCCGAATTCCACACGTCTCAAGCTCTTCGACATCATCCTTTTTCTCTGTAATTTTGAACTCCTGGAATGTTGTCTGGACCCACAGCAATGGACACAATCACTAAAGCAGCATAGACAGATCCTCACACCAGACTTAGGGAAGGCACCATCATGGAAAGACCATTGTCCTCAAGGGAAGGTGTCATGGGAAGGCCACTGCCCTCTACAATCTCAGCAGTTGTGTCGTGAGAGTTGGAACCCTCCCCCAGCTCAGCTGCCCTTGTTCTGAGATCCTGCCCTGGGTATCCAGGACTCACCGAGAATGGAGAAGGAGCGTTTGTGGCAGTCCCCAGCCAGGAGGTAACTGCAGCCTCCGGCAAAGCTGTACATGGTTTCATCAAAGGTGTTGATGAAGTCATCCCCAAAGAGGCTGCATCGGGCCGTCGATGGGCGGTCCTGAGTCTTTTCTGTGCAGACGGTCCCTGAAGGAAGATTGCACAGAAGAGCACGATGTGATCATCAGCCCAAAGCTCTCTAGGCTCATAGAAATGAAATCACAAATGACAGAAAATAGAAACAAGGAAGAATTTTCCATTTCCCCTTGCCTGTGAGCATGACCCCAGACTCGGGACAATAATGGGGAAACCATCTTTTGGGACCTATATTCATTATAGTGAAACTTACTGACTTAGGCAATGTTGCCCATTAGCAATGTGCCTTACTCTTTCTGAGGAGTGGATAGGGGTGAGGTGGATACGTAGAGGGAATTGGAGGAGGGGAGGGAGAGGACTGATATATAAAATGAAAAGAGATAGTTTATTTTCTTTAAAAAAAATTAAAGGAAGGAAGGAAGGAAGGAAGGAAGGAAGGAAGGAAGGAAGGAAG
>JABTXL010012322.1:7488799-7500316 GCA_025134845.1 Neodon shergylaensis | reverse complement strand
AAGTCAGTTAATGTCTTAGGATCTCCTTTATCACAGTCCCTATATGGCTGAGGTTCCTATTTAACATATCAAAGCAGACCAGGTCAGTAAAAATGGGGGCTGTCTCAACCTCAGGAGAAGGACAGTTCATGTAAGCTGGGATGCTGTATGCATGTCAGGATCCTCCCAGGTGAAAGCAAAGGATCGTGTGATTCAGAGTGTAAAGGAACGGTGAGGAAAGCATCCTTAGGTCTAGGACAGTATAATGAGAGGTGGAGAAGGGGATCTGGGAGAGGAGAGTGAAGCAGTACGGGGCGGCTGGGCTGTGTCCCCGGCATCCAGCCGCCCACATGGCTCTAACTTATGCCCGAAATAATTACACAGAAACGGTATTCATTTACACACTGCCTGGCCCGTTATCTGTAGCCTCTTATTGGCTAGCTCTTACATATCGATCTAACCCATTTCTAATATTCTGTGTAGCACCACGAGGTGCGCTTACCAGGGAGGATCTTAACCTGCGTCTGGCTGGAGTGGGAGCATCATGGCGACTCTCTGACTCAGCTCCTTTCTCCCCCAATCCTGTTCTGTTTACTCCACCCATCTAAGGGTTGGCCTATCAAATGGGCCTAGGCAGTTTCTTTATTAGTTAACCAATGAAAGCAACAGATAAGATACAAGACCCACCTCCATCAAAACTCTTAGAAGGCTGGAAAATTTATTCATTTTTTTCTCACATTGACTCATGGATGCTTTTTCAGTTCTTCATTTACCATGAAAATTTGTTCAGGATGGGTTTATTTACTTGTTTGTTTGTTTGTTTTATGTCTGGGGACCCATTTGATGTTATGTTTTAGGAGGGAGCAAAACAAAGAGACACACCGTGAGGTGTCACCTGTCCCTTCCTCTGGGCTAGACATCTGATCATCTGGCTGTGCTCAGGACTGAGGGAGTTTCAGGACTAAAACTGGGGCAGTTCTCAGCAACTAGGACAGCTGGTGACCTTACCAGATCCCTAGTCTAACCAGTTTTTAGACAGCCTTCAAAAGATGTCCCAAGCATTTTGAGTATCTGTCTCCAGCTTCGCTGTGGGGACGTGAACACGCCGTCGTTTACAAGTTACATGAGTTACCTTCTTTTGACATCGAGTACCATCATGAGCACCAAGGAGGTTGAAACCCAGCAGAAGCAGCTGCGGTACAGAATGACCACTGAGGAGGCAGCAGAATGAGGGGGCCTCTTCGGAGAGTGTTTCCATGGAGACTGTTGGTTTCCCTGGGATCTTACAGTTTTTTTTTGTATGGGCACTGCCCAAAGCACACCGAGTACTGGCGCGCCTATGCTGATTGACCTCACACCACAATTTGGCAAGGACTCACGAAGTGTCTTTTATCAACTCTTGTGGTTTTTATAAACAGGCTACATGCTAACGCCTTATCTCCAATTGGGCCACCAGTTCCTTAAGAATATGAGTGGAATTTTGCAAGCATCCCTGCCTTCCCCGACTACGCCCTACATCCAGATCCAGGGGAAGAACTCTCAGTAATTGAGGGAGCCATTATGGGGCTAGCAAGAAACCTGACACTAGAGAAATTCCCAGGAATTCACAAGGATGACCCCAGCTAAGACCCTAAGCCATAATGGAGAGGATGCCTGAACTGGCCTTGCCCTGTAGTCAGATTGATGACTATGTTAAATGTAATCATAGAACCTTCATCCAGCAACTGATGGAAGCAGATGCAGAGATCCATAGCCGAGCACTGGGCTAAGCTCCCAAAGTCCAGTCGAAGTGAAGGAAGATTGAGAATATAACCAAAGGTGTCAAAACCATGATAGTGATACACAGTGAAACAGCTTACCTGAGCTAATGGGAGCCCACCAACTCTGGCCTGGCAGCGGGGTAACCAGCACAAAACCAAACTAGGCTTTCTGAATGTGGGTAGCAGTTTTACTGTTGGGGCAGACTCTTTGGAGGGATACCTTGCTCAGCCTAAATATAGTGGCAAAGCAATGTGCCAGACTTTGGTGACTTCCCATGGGAAGTGGATGGGGGAGGGTGGAGGCAAGGTGGAGGGAAGGGAGTGGGAACTGGGATTGGTATGTAAAATGAGAAAACATAGATTTTTAATTAATTAGTTACTTAATTAAAAAAAAAAGATACCCTCCAAATGGGCACAACTTGCCTCCCAGCTAGAAGCTAGGAGGTTGGCGCACAGCTTGTCAGTCTCCTGGCCTTGCACTCTGGTCCCCACTGCAAGGGACACACTCTACTCTGAGCACTCCTGGGAGGGGAAGGGAGCCCTGTAGCCCTAGGACCTACACATGCAGCTCCAGATCTAAAAGTTGCACTGATTTCTTTCTGGTTTTGTCTTTTTCTTTTCTTTTCTTTCTTTTTATTTAGTGATTTCAATTAATTTTATGTGATCACTGTAAAACATAAAGAAGTATGTTGCAGGAGAAATGGCCATACACTGTGCTGGTAAAGCAACCTTGATTCTAGGACAAAGGCAGCAACCACCAGGCAGCTGGGATTAGTCATAAAGTTCTTGGAGGACTTTGCAGGTGGCTAGAGAGGACAGGAGGAGTTCAGAGGAATTTCCAATGCTGGAGGTTCTGAAGAATGTGGAGAGGAAGTCGGCCAATCTCTCCAATTTCCTTGGATTTTTTTAGGTCTTTATCTCAGTTTCTGACTCCTGAGTTTTTATTATACTAGAACAAATTAGGTAATCATTTCTTCTGGCAGCTACAGAAATATAAACAAATAAAAAGTAGAAAATAAAGGAGCCATGATGGCAAATTAGAAGCAAATAGCAGTAACGGTTTAGAATCAAGTAACCCTCTGACTGAGGGATCTCTGAAGTCTAACATCGGACAGAGTCAAAGAGATTTGCTTCTCGGAACAAAAAGCAAGAAAGAGCCGCATCAATGTCAATGCGGAGCCCACAGCTCTGTGGTAGCTAAGCCAAGAGGAGGAGGAGCAGAGAAGAGAGCAAGACAAGGGTGGGCCGAAAGTGACACAGAAACAGAAACAGACCAGAGAGGCAGTCTGAGGTGGGCGTGGTGGCTCACAGCTACAATCTCCACTACTCAGAAGGATTGCAAGTTTGAGACCAGTGTGGACTCCATAGCAGTCCTAGGCCAGTCTGGGTAACAGAACGAGACTCCGCCCTAAAATCACTCAACAGAAAGCCATCCTGATAGGTGGTGCGCTGCTGTAGAGAAAGGCTGAACCAAGGCACAGGGCAAGTGGGGGGGAAGCCATCTTGAGAAGGTTAGCCCCAAGCTTGCTCCTTTGGGAGAAAAAGCCCCTTTGTCTTCCTTTACTTGGAACTTAGTAACATCACACTGTCTCTGGCAGTGACTAACTTGTAGCACTTTTCTCTGAGGAAATTTTATTAACAAGTATATATGATGGAATTGGCATTAGAGACATAAAATAAAGTACGGCTTGTTTTCCTATTAAGAACGGTGGCTCTAGCAGTCAGTCAAAGAGGACTGAGAGACCAAGAAGACATGTACTCATGTGAGCAGAGACTGGACACCAAAGGAATCTGTAGTCATGAGTGGCAGAAAGTGTGGACTTCTGCATCAGGCCTGTGTGTTACTCTCCATGTGGACTGGCTGAGCGGAGCTACTCGGCTCAGTGATAGCTTGATCTGAGGGTCCATCAAGGTAATAAGGCCAGCGGAAACTGCAATCAGCATAACCTTGGTTCCTGCTACCCTCTAGTAGTAAGCAGGGAACAATGCTGTTCTAACCAGCTCCAGTGCCAAACCACTTTCACTGGCCAACTGGTAAATGGAACAAGATGAAAGAATCAAATAATCCTTAGCCTTCACTCTCTAAGGAATGCAAAGCCCCAAGGCATCACAAGAGGAGGAGAGGAGTACCCTTGCCTGCATGCCTGACCTGGGACAAACAATTCCTTTGGAGCTTTTTGTTTGCTTGCTTGCTCGTTGGCTTGCTTGCTTTTGGTTTGGTTTTGGTTTTCTTTTTCTTTTTAACTTTTCTTAACAGCTTTTCTTTCCATTTATTGATGGGTTGATTAATTAGTGTGTGTGTGTGTGTGTGTGTATACAGTATTTTTCATACATATTTTTCCAAAGATAGTCACTAAAAATTGGCAAAGGGTGCCATACTTAAGAAGGTATGACAGTTGTAAATATATGTGCTCACCACTGATCCACTCCATGTCATCAAGCAAATACTACAGGATATACAGGGGTAGATAAGTTAATACAATAATAATAGATAGTTTCAAAACTGTGCTCCTACCAGTAGATGGGTCATCCAGACAGAAAGTTCTGTTCAACTGCTCTGTATCTTGAGTAGATACAACAGACAACTACAGGGCATTCCACTCAACACTGTATGATTGTAATCTCATCACCAGCTCATAGAACTTCCTCCAAAATCAGCCACATTTTGGTCTATAAAACAAGTCTTAACAAGTACAAAAAATATTGAAATAATTTCTTGCACATTGTCAGGTCATAGCGGGACAAAGCTAGATATCATCAACAGGACAAATTGGGAAAGCCTCAATAAACACATAGTGCTTCCAGGAGGTGGTGTGGGAGGTCCTTCTGTCTATGTGTTGCTTTCGTTGGTTAATAAAGGAACTGCTTTGGGCCTATAGCAGAGATGTAGGGGAACAGAGCTAGGTGAGGAAAACTAAACAGAATGCTGGGAGAAAGGAGGCAGGGTCAGAGAAACGCCATGGAGCCGCGAGTCAGACATGCCAAAACTTTGCCGGTAAACCAATGCCATGTGGTGACACACAGATTAATAGAAATGGGTTAAATTAATATAAATGGGTTAAATTAATATAAGAGTTAGCCAATAAAAAGCTAGAGCTAATGGGTCAAACAGTGATTTAATTAATATGGTTTCTGTGTGATTATTTTGGGGCTAAGCGACCAGGAACTAACTAACTAGTGGCTCCTCCTCCTACAAGGAGGTAGTCACTGAAGAAATTAAAGGGAGAGTTAAAAATGCATAGATTCAAATGAAAATGCAACATACCAGAATGTGTGGAGTATAACAAAGGCAGTTCTAAAATTAAAATTTAGATATATAGAAAGAGATAGATATGATATACACATATATGTATTATATGTGAATTGTGTTTTAACCTCTGTCATGCCAAAGTCGATTTCTGTGACTGCCACTCACCTTGCTACACCTGTAAGACTGTTCTCTTACAGTTTTACATCTAAACAGATCCACCATGACCTCCAGTACCTCTAACTTGTACCTTCCATCTCGTACACTCCCGCTTTCCTGCTTCATTTCACAGTTTAAATACCAGTTCCCTTCCTCCAACGACTCCAGGGAACTCACACTCTCCAATAGTGCCTCATTGCCAATCTCTGTACCCTAAAGAACACAGGCTAAGCAATACCAGAGCTGCTGCTCGGCTCCTGAGGGGACACCTCTGTGTCTCCCCACTGAGGGGACATCTCTGTGTCTCTCCACTAAGCCAGAGAAGCACACTTCTTAGTGAAAATATTCCTTTTAGAAGAACTCAAACAACCAAATAGAATTGAAAGAGGGAAAGAGTTGAAACTGAAAGAAACACCCACCCACTACAGAAACTCAGACAAGATGAATGAATGAAGAACATGAGACAGGAAAGGCCCACAGTGCATGTCTAATCCCCCCAATCCCTTATAAGGGACCCCTGAATCCCAAGAGTGCTGAAGTGTCTGAGAAAGAAATGAGTCCTACTTTAAAAAAATTATTAATATGCATATACACATCTCAAATAAGCAGGTGAATGAGCTAAGAAAACCTGTACACAACTCCAACAGGACCATCACCAGAGTGAAGAGTGAGTAAATTTGGGGAAAAAGTGACAAGTGTGGAAGAAAATTCAATGAGGCAATCACAACGCCCAAAAGGAACAAACAGAACTGGAAACAAAAGAAGCAATCGATCAAAGAGGAGCAATTAAAGCCACTTTGAGATTCTATCTCACCCCAACTGGGATGGTTGTCAGCAAGAAAGCAAACATACATGCTAGAGAGATGGCTCAGAGGTTAAGAGCACTGGCTGCTCTTCCAGAGACACCAGGCTTGCCTGTTGTATTCATACATACACGTGGGCAAGCAGTCATATACATAAACCTCCTTTAAATCTTTTTCAAAAAAGGAAAATAAAATTTGCAGGGAAATGTGTGGATTTGGAAAAGACACTAAGTGAAATAACCCGGTCTCAGAAAGGGTCGAATGGCTCTTTCACAGGGGTCACCTAAGACCATCGGAAAACACAGATTTTTACATTACAATTCATAACAGCAGCAAAATTAGAGTTATGAAGTAGCAATGAAAAAAAGCTTTATGGTTGGGGGCTCACCACAACATGAGGAATCGTATTAAAGGGTCACAGCATGAGGAAGGTTGAGAACGCTGGTATAGACTATTAAACTTTATAGGAGAACTTGAGAGAGCAGCAAAAGATGCTGAGGATTGAGGGAAGGTGAAAGTTCACATGGGGCATAAAAGCAGAATTCTAGGAGGCTTTGAGTGTGAGAGGGCACAGGGGAAGGAGGGAGGTGGGGAAGAATTCAGGGAGAGAACTAACAACAAAAATTTTTCTTTGAAAATGCATAATGAAACTTAACTCTTTGTAAGCTGATACAAAAATTAATAATAATAATAATAATAAATGAACACAAAATTATTCTAGAGGTCAGGCATAGTGGTGCGTGCCTGTAATCCCAGAACTAGGGAAGCTAAGGTATGAAGATTTAAGTTCTAAGCCAGCCTTGTCTACATAAGAAATGAACAAACAAAAAATTTCCATCTATTTGACATTCTAAAATGACTAAATAGCCTATAGGTTAAAAATAACTCGTAAGATAATTTTTCTAATACTGAAAAACAAATACTATATGGATGGAAATGCTGTCTCTTAAACACTACGCAGTATGTGGAGATGCAGTGGAGGGTTCCACTGGGGAAACTTGCTTCTTTCTTTTAATAATATTTGTACTAAATATTTGAGATATTTAATAAATATGCATCTCTCTCAGCAACCACCAGTTGCCAATGGCTCCTCAGCTAGGGGTGGGGCTTCATGCTCACCCGATGCTGGGATCGTGCCTGGCCTGAACAGGCTCAGGACTCGTGCATGCTGTCACAACCGCTACGAGCTCATGTTTGCAATCGCCTGCCCTGCCGTGTCTGGAAAACGCTGTTTTCCTGTAGTCATCGTCTGCCTCTGGGTCTCGCAATCTTTTCAATCCCTCTTTTATGATAATCCCCAAGTCTTAGGGGAAAGGGTGTGATACCAATATCTCATTTGTGCCTGATCACACCACAATCTCTTCATTGCTGCACTTTTAGCAGCTTTAAGCCTCTGGGTTAATCACCATTTACCGCAAGAAGTTTCTCTGGTGAGGGTTGAGATATACATTAATCATTAGGAGTCATTTTAACACTGTGTCCATTTAGTTGAAGAGTAGTGGTTTTTCCACTAGGGTGTATGACCTTTCTAGCCATAGGTGCTTTGCCCTGATAAACCACGTATGGGTACCATCTCATAGAGTGGCCTTAAATCCAATCATGTGTTTAGTTATGCCCATAACATTAATGCCACTGTCGCAGCAGTGGGCATGCCTTGCCAGGGCAGTCATTATTGTAGCTCTTAGAGTTCACAGCTAGGGGAGATTCATGATTGCTTTTCTTCTCTGGTAGCAAACTCAGTTCTTAAATCTGGAAAGTATGTTTTAAAAAAAAATAGTACCGTGGGCTGGGGATGTAGCTCGGTGGTAGTGTTTAGCATAAACGAGGCCCCGTGTTCCACAGCTAGACTCACAGACAGATAGACAGTTTAAAAGGCGCCTTTTGATAAAGCAATGTGACAACATGCAATGCACCCGTCAATTGCACTTCCAGGAACCGATCTTGAGGAAATCCTTTACAATTAGGGCTGAGATCTACCTGCAAGATAGGCAGCCTGCATTGTTTCTAGCTGTCAAAAGAAAACACAAGCATCCCAATTGTCCTGATTTGGGAGGTTAAAGGTCATATGGCATCCAGTCAGGACAGATTTTCACATAGCCATGAAAAACAATGATATGGAACAGCTCTTGAAAGGCTGGGAAATGTTTCTTGGTAGAACAGGACGTGAAAGAAAGCCGAACACCGTGAAGAGAGTGATCTCAGCTGCGTCAAAAATAAACACTCAGCAGTCTCCAGAGAAGCCGGAGCCACACTCCTGGGGACTGTTCCTCTCCTATTTCCTCCTCTCCTAACGCCAGTGCTTAAGTATATGCTAAAAGAAGGAAAGGGCAATTAGACAGCTTATCAGGTAAGGTACTGGCTGCACAAACCTAGTGACCTGAGTTCAGTCCCTGGGACCCACCGAAAAATAGGAGAGGGCCAGCTTCACAGAGTTGCCCTCTGGCTACACACACGTGCACGTACATGCTCAAACATGTACACACACACATGCGCGCGCACACACATGCACACACACAATAAAAATAACAACATTTCGAAGAAAGCAATAAGCTGCTGGAAACACACACGCTGTGAGATTGTACTCTGTCACCAGGGGGTCGGCCACTGTCATTTCCTGTAGTCTCCAAAGAATGTGGCACCATGTGCTTGTAGCTGTACTCGATTACTTTAAAGCATTTATTTAGGGAGACTGGTGAAATGGCTCAGGGGGTAACAGCACTTAATACACATGCGTGAGGATCCGCCTTCCGATCTTAGAACCCACCTAAAAAGTTGGGCATGGCCATGTCTGCGGCCCCCAGCACTGTGTGGGGTGCAGCCAGGGGGATCCCTGAGGCTTGCTGGCTGCCAGCCTAGCTCCAGACTCAGCGAGGGACCGTGTCTCAGAGGAGTGAGGAGGGCACTCTAAATGCACTACACTCACGCAAAAATGGTTACTTTTTAAAGAGGTTTATCTATGCATCATGTGTGTGAATGCACACATGCTAATGTGTGCGTGCACACAAGAACATGCTAGGCTAACACTCCACCACTGAGCTACACACCCAACCACCTACTTATGAACTCTAAGGGATAGGAACAAGCTCTTTCTTGGCCTGCACTAA
Organism: Neodon shergylaensis; assembly: GCA_025134845.1. Lineage (NCBI taxonomy): Eukaryota > Metazoa > Chordata > Mammalia > Rodentia > Cricetidae > Neodon > Neodon shergylaensis. The sequence continues at coordinate 7,491,264 of JABTXL010012322.1, read as the reverse complement.
TTCTAGCTTCCCTGGAGGGAAAATTAGCTATTAATAGCCCATTACACACAAAACAACTTGTTTGTTGTGTGTACAAGTATAAGGGGGGGGTATGTGCACAAGGCTGCAGGTGCCTTCAGAGGCCAGAAGCTTCAGAGCTCCTGGACCTGGAGTTACAGATGCTATGAGCTGAAATGGTGCCAGATATCAAACTTAGATCCTATGGAAGAACAGCAAATGCTCTTAACCATTGAACCATCTCCCCACCCCAAGAATCATTATTTTTTAATTGTAGGGGGACAGTTTGAGCTGCTCAGTGTGGATGCTGGGAATTGAACTTGGGTCCTTGGCAAGTGTGTCCAGGTGTGCTCCATCTGGGTGTCCTTGAAAAGTAGATCAGACAAATAAACCGCGGTACTGTCAGTCATCAACCCTTATCCTGTTTTGTTTCCCACAGTCACTGGCAATTGTGACTTCAATAGAAAGTTCTAGAAATAATCAACCCATAAAATTTAAATAAAGTTCAATTACATTGTTACAATTCCCCAGTTTTGTTACTATTTATTATTGTTAGTTTCTTTCTGAGCCTTATGTATAACTTAAACTTTATCATGGATATGTTTATATAGAAAATGGTAGCGTTTTATTTTTTATGTATCTACCTACATATTTATTTCAAAGTTTTGGAAACAAAGTTTTTCTATGTAAGCATGGCTGACCTGGTATTCACTAGATAGCCAAAACTGGCCTCTAAAACACAATCCTCCTGCCTCAACCTCCCTCTAGCTGGGAATAGAGGCATGTACAGCTCCACCAAGTGGACAGTACAGGGTTTCTAAAGCCAGGTGTTCTTCCTGGTTCCAAGCGGTCTGTGGTATCTCAGAACATATTCCCCAAGATAAGGCATGACTCTTACACTCAGACACTGGATTAACATATAGCTGTGAAAATAGTCTGCAGTCACACGCAGTGGTATGAGCAAACCTCACAAGTGTAAATCTGCGGGGAAGAAGGGAGACTCAGGAAAGTGTTGCCCACGTACACAGAACATGCCATTGGCGGGACTTTACCTCTGTGGGTGGAGGCCAGGAGAGTGGACTTTGGGCGACTGGCAGCCAGTGGGGGGCATGAGAGCATCTCCCAGGGACTGTAGCATTGTCTCTTAACCTAGATGCTGGGGACAGTGAACTCGTGGACGAGTATTGAGCTGCAGGCTTATGATCTGAGTATTTTCTGTATGAATATTGAGCATCAATATAAAGGTTTCTTCATAAAGTGAAAAAAGTCCTAATGGTGCTTAAAAGCACACTTGGAATTTATTTCCTCTTAATTGGACGAAGTTTCCCGAGAAACACTCTGGACTTCCTAGAATTTTTATTAATAATTCAAGTCTCCCAAGCCGAGATCCTGGCAGAGCAGGATCTGCGAAGCCACTCCCGCACCCCTTGTTAGGAAGCCCCAATTTCACCCTGGCTGCTGTCCTCTGTCCCGGAGCTGACTGCCTCTCCTGGCGGATACAGAGGCAGCTACTCCCACTGCTGATAAAGAGCTGCTGTGATTTGATGCCCATGACACAAAAGACAGCAGCAGGACAACACAGGGCACCACAGGGCCACACAGGACACCACAGGGCCACACAGGGCACCACAGGGCCACACAGGACACCACAGGGCCACACAGGACACCACAGGGCCACACAGGACACCACAGGGCCACATAGCGGTGCCCTAAAGGGAACAAAATACCAATTGGAAAGAGAGTCAAATCTACAGAGAAGTCCTCTCATTTTTACGTGTATGCTGTGGCATGAGTTCACAAACACACGCACACACACACACACACACACACACACACACACACCACCTAGTCCAACACGTCACCAACATGCAGGAGGCTGAAGCAGAAGGAGCTCAAGTTCAAGGCTGGCCCATGCTACAAAACAAGACTCAGAACGAGAGAGACAGAGACAGAAAGCAAGGGGTCGGGGAAGGGAGAAAGAGAAGGAGGGAGGGAGGGACAGAGGGAGGGAAGAATGAAGGATCACATAAATCAAACAACATGCCATACCAACAAGGGGAAGATACCTATAAAATTCTTAACTAATGAAGACCTGCTGTCCCAATTATATAAACAACTCTCACAGACCAATTAAGAAAATAACCCAATGAAAATGCCCAGAAGAAAAAAAAATAGTTTCTTCAGAGGAAAGAAAACCAAATGGAATAAACATTTTTTATCTGCAAAAATCAAGAGGTGAGCCTCTTGAGTCCTGGGAGAATAAAGGAGGGTGACAGTGGGTCCATTGCATCGGGAGGTCAGCTGCCATGTGTCTACAGTGGGTCCATTGCATTGGGGGGTCAGCTGCCATGTGTCTACAGTGGGTCCATTGCATTGGGGGGTCAGCTGCCATGTGTCTACAGTGGGTCCAGTGCATCGGGAGGTCAGCTGCCATGTGTCTACAATGGGTCACCTGCATCAGGAGTTCA
>JABTXL010012322.1:7472535-7488789 GCA_025134845.1 Neodon shergylaensis | reverse complement strand
GGTCAGCTGCCATGTGTCTACAATGGGTCACCTGCATCAGGAGTTCAGCTGCCATGTGTCTACAGTGGGTCCATTGCATCGGGGGGTCAGCTGCCATGTGTCTACAATGGGTCACCTGCATCAGGAGTTCGGCTACCATGTGTCTACTGTCTCCGAGGTTCGTTGGACGATGCGTCCATGTGAATGTGTGATCTGCTGCTGCGCCTATAAATTCTTACAGCAACTTTGAGCCCAGATGGAGCCTGTAAGCTTTTGTCTGTCCTAACCTTATCCATTTTCCTCCTCCCTGGGACAAAGACGGGCACCTGGAGACAGACGCAGGTGTACACAGCAGCACTGTTTATATAAAAATAAGCCCATAAACTAGGGCACTGTTCCACAAAGCTCAAAACCAAGCAGCGGAAGTGATAAGAAAAGCTGTGAGTGTAAACATGGGTAATGTTTACATTTTTACAAACTTTTACAAAAATATTACAATTTCTTCTGTGTGTGAGACCTCTTAGGGTTTTTAATATAGTACTACACCCTGCACATCTCTGAGCACGGGTATGTAAAATCAAGCATTTGTCAGACTTTTTTTCTTTTCTTTTCTTTTTGATTGTGTGAATGTTATTTAATTGCTGTTTATGAGCAGACACAGGGTGTTTTGTCCCATTTTCCAACGGACCTTTCATTGTAATCCCCCCATTTTTACTTCTCTTGCTATAACATAAACATTTAAAGCTCCCTTTTCACTCCCTCTGGTTCTTTACCCCTTTTTATTTTATTTCATTTCATTTTATTTTATTTATACATACTAATCCCAGTTCCCTCTGCCTCTCCTCCTACTCTCCCTACCTTCCCCTCACCCCAATCCCCATCTGCTCCTCCCTTTGGTAGTTAACAAATTCTATCACATCACCACATCTAGGAAGGACCAAGGCCCTCCCTCCTCGTGTCTAGGCTGAGCAAGGTTTCTCTTCCTAGGAAATGGGCTCCAGAAAGCCAGATCATTCATTAGGGATAGCTCCGGTCCCACTGCCGGTGGTTCCACAAACTGCCAAAGTCACTCACAGTTGCCTGTTTTTAGGGGGTCTAGATGGGTCCTAGGCAGGTTCCCTGGTTGTCAGTCCAGAGTCAGTGGGCTCCCACTAGTTCAGGTCAGCTGTTTCTGTGGATTTCCCCATCATGGTCTTGGCCCCTTTGCTCATATTCTCACTTCTCCCTCTGCTCAGCAGGACTCCGGGAGCTCTGTCCAGTGGTTGGTTCCACAACTAACCACTCTGTTCTGCATCTCTGCATCTGCTTCCATCAGTTACTGGATGAAGGTTTCAGGAGATCATGTCTATTTCCCCTTGTTAGGTGGATCCCTGTATGTCTCTCTTAGGGTCCTCTTTGAAGCTACATTCTTGACGCCCAGAATTAATAAATGTGAAATTCAGGATAGTGGCCACCTCATTGGAGGAGACAGCCACAAGGAAGGGGGGGATTTACAGGCAGATGCAGCAGCACTGACGGCTGCTCTAGCTCTCGGATGGGGTCGTGTGCAGCCAGATTTCCATTATGTTAGTATTCTCCACAATATACATTGTTTTCTAATATAAAATTCCTTGCTATGGTGAATGGTGTATGATGAGTCATTTTGAATTTTTGTTGTTGTTGTTATTTCTCTCTTTTGATTGTTTGAGAATTTTATACATGCATTTAATGTGCTTCCATCATGAATAAACCCTATTACCTCTTCTTCAATTCCCCTATTCCCTCCAATTTCATGTCCTTGGTTTTTAAACCCCCTGAGTCCACTCAGTCTCCCTGTGTGTGCCCAGATCCAAGGCTGACTACTAGAGATGGGTAGCCTCTCAGGGGCTACATCCCTAAAGGAAATGCACCCTCCTTCCTCAGCATCCCTAAGTTCCCAATAACTTCTCAGCTTGGGGTGGAACCTTGGGAGCCTCTCCCCATCTATTTTGGGGTTTAGGCTGACTCGATCTTGTGCATGCTCACAGCCACTTGAGTTCACATGTGCAATGGCTTTGTCATATCTGGGGAGCACTGTTTTGTAATCGATGTCCACTGCCCCTGGCTCTCGCAGTCTTCTGCGCCCACTCTGGGCTTGGTAGAGAGGGAACTATGATATTGATGTCTGTTCAGAGCTGAGCACTCAACTGTCTCCTCATCGCTGCATGCTGACCAGCTGTAGTTTCTGTATTAACTGCAGGAAGAAACTTCCAGGGGCCAGAGAAATGACTCAGCAGTGAAGAGCACTTGCTGCTCTTCAAGAGGATCCAAGTTTGGTTCCCAGCACACATGTCAAGTGACTCACAACCACCTAGAATTGCAGCTCCGATGGATCCAAAAGCCTCTTCTGGCTTCCGAGTGTACGCACACATACGCATGTAACATGTCCTCACAGACACGAATAAAAATCATAAAAACAAATTGTTTTAAGTTTCTCTGATGAAGGTTGAAAGATGCACTAACCTATTGGTCTTATGGGATCTTAGAAGGCAATGAGTTTATCTCTGTGCCATTTAACAGAACAATAGTATTGGGCTCTCTGCTATGACCTAGGACCTAGCCAGCCACGTGTTTGGGCCTAGTTGGGAGTAAGAAGCATGAGTTTCAACTTGTGGGACAGAATTCAAACCAAGGCAGAAAGTGGTTGGTTACTCCCATAACATCTGTGCCACTCTTGCACCAGTGTGCCTGTCTTGCCAATCTAGTCATAATTGCAACTCACAGCTGAGTAAGATTATTGATCACTTTTCTGTATCAGTAGCATGCATAGAACCTTCCAGAACTATGAAAGCTGGTCTGCATGGATGAAAGTTCCGTGCATACATGCTACTGCAACCAGGTCAGTATCTGCTTGATTTTGCCATGTGAAATAATTCAAGTATGTAGTGTCTTCAGCAATAAGATGCAGGCATATGTGTACCATGACAAATGTATAGAGGTCAGAGGACAATCTCGGCTCCTTACCTTCCACCTTGTCTGAAACAGGGTTGAAGCATGATTACTAAAAACTCAGAGAGAGAGAAATTGGGGTTCAACCTGAAAGTCAGAAAAGCAAAACAGCCAGCCACTGGCTCTCACCTTGACCTCAGTCCAAAATGGCAATCCTGCCTCCAAGAATCTCAGAATGAGACTATGTGTCTGAGAGCTGTCTCCTCCCGTTTTATATTCCTCTTTAACTGGGAGTAAAGGCATGCACTGCCCAGTTTCTATGGCAACTAGTGTGGCTACTGAGATTAAAAGTATGTGTTACCACTGCCTGGTCTGTAAAACCAGTGGGGCTGTTTTACTCTCTGATCTGCAAGCAAGCTTTATTTATTGAAATACAAATGAAATGCCACTACACAGAGCCTCTCTTACTCATTGCTGCATGTCAGGCTACCTGGCCTCTGGCTTCCAGCCACTGGGCTGTCTCTGCCCCCTTCTCCCGGCAGGGACTGTGAAAACAAGCTCATACTTGCTACTGCATCAGCTGTTATCTGAGTGCCGGGGACCTGAACTCATGTTGTCAGATTTGCATGGCAGGGTCTTTACCCATCTCACCAATCCATACAGGTTTAAAAAGGACAACAAGATCTCTCCCACAGAGAACAGCTCCTTTGACCAACACAGGGAAGAGCTGGGTCCTTGCTTACAGAAGGTGACTGGGCTTCTGAAACATCCAGTTGCCAGCAAGATTACACTCCATCTTCTGGATTTTTCTGGAAGCCTGGGCAGGCAAGACATGGATATGTGTCAAGCCACAGGTAGGAAGTTGTTCCCTTGCGCACAACAGACAGGTGGTGGAAAGCAGAACAGAACAGTGTGGCCCAGCACAGCCCATGTCAATAGAGGAGGTGCAGGGTACATGGACAGGCTGGCCAAGAGCCAAGAGAAAGGCATGAGGGGTGATGGGTCACAGACAAGCAGCCTGGCCGGGAAGGCGTAGGACACAGCCAGTTCAAGGACACATCCTTGTGCCAACCACAGCCACATCCCCACAAAGCAGAGGAACAGGAACCAGTCAGAGCCTCGGGTCCAGACTGCACATAGCGTTTGTCACCCTGGAGGAAGGAGGCTCCTAGAGATAAAGGGGCCATATACCAGCTGGAGAAGAAACGGGATGGGGGAGAACCTCGCTTTAGAATGCCCAAGCAGCCAGTGCTTAACACCATCTTTGACACTGAGACCTACTTCTCAGTTAAAGCTTTCCTGCTCTCTATCCATCCATCCATCCATCCATCCATCCATCTATCTATCCATCCATATATATATATATATATATATCCTCTCCTTTCTCCCCGTCCTCCCTACTCCCCTCCTCCCCCCATTCTCCTCCTCATCCTTCCTTCCCCTCCCCATCCTTCCTTTCTACCCCTTCTCCTTGCAAAGACTGTGTGTTTGTTTTGCTGAGAGCACACTCTGCCACCAAGGTTCCCCCTTTTCTGGGTTCTTTTGAGACAGAAATCACTTACACCTGCCCGGTGTCTGTCCCACCACATTTAATGATGGTTACAGGTCACAACCGTTTCCTGGCCTGTCCAGAAATATAATGTCAGGCCTACAGCTAAATTCTTAGGTTCCCTACCAGTTTCCACAGAAGTCTATAAATAAAATATCCTCATAAACATTGGTAAGATTTTAAGAATTTTTTATTAGTATGCAGAAGGGAAACAGCATGCACCATTGTTGTCAGCCACTAAGACTTCAGTATAAATTAGTTTTCAGGATTTTGTTATGGTAGATTTTGACAGGAAGGGTGGAAACACTGTTGATAGTAATTGTTTTAATTATGAGGTTTCTAGAAGCAAATGGTGGAGGGACAGAGTTCAGTGGAGAAAAGCACTTTGTCATGCAAACCTGATGGCCTGAGTTTGACCTCCATAACCCACATTTAAAATGCAAGACTGGAGAGTTGACTGCTCTTGCAGGGGACTCGGGTTCAATCCCCAGTACCCACATAGTGGCTCACAGCAATCTGTAACTCCAGTTTCATGGAATCCAACACCTTCTTTTGACCTCCATGGGCAAGAAGCACATGGTATACAGACTTACATGCAGCCCAAACACCTATACTCACAAAATTAAGAATGAGTAAATAAATAAAAGTCAGATGTGGGGCTGAAGTGGTATTTCAGTAGTTAAGAGCACTGGCTGCTCTTCCATAGGGCCTGGTTTCAATTGCCAGCACCCACATGGAGGCTCACAACCATCTGTAGCCAGGCATATAACTGGTGCACAGACAAAATACTCATACACACAAAATATTAAAGTAATAACAATAAAAGCCAGCTGTGGTGGCCTACATCTGTAATTCCAGCTACATCGGAGATAGGAGCAAGAGAATTACCTGGAAGTTTATGGGCTGGCTAGCCTAGGGTATGCTGCACAAAACAGAGAACAAGAGAGACCCTGCCTCAAAAACAAAGTGGAAGGAGACAGCCAACTCCTGGATATGTCCTGTGACCTCTACACACGCTGTGTCACATAAATGCATGCATGCACACACACAAACACACATGTATATACACATATGACATATATGTATGCATATACACAAACACACAGAGATGCACAATAAATGATTTTCTTAAAAACAGGAAGAAGCTGGGAAGTGGCCATGTATGCCTTTAATCCCAGCACTCGGGAAGCAGAGACAGGCGGATCTCTCTGAGTTAAGACCAGTCTGGTCTATAGAGCTAGTTCCAGGACATCCAAGGCTACACAGAGATACCCTGCCTCAGAGGGAAAAAACCCAGGAGAAAAATTATATGTGCTCATTCAAAGAAATTACTTTTTAAGTTATGATTTATTCATGCCCTGCAGCACTGTGGCAACATTAAATATAGACAGGCCCGAAGGACTGGCATGGATGGGTATCAGACATATGATTAAGTTAAAACAAAATAAACTCTTGCAAAGCCTTCACAATAGGACCTTATTTTTCTCTTAAAAGGAAAACAGAAAACCCATGTTTGTACGCATGTGTATGTAGAGGTCAGAGGACAGCCTTGTCTTCAGGACCGCTGTCCATCCCTTTGAGACACCAGCTCTCTTCTGCCTGAAGCTCACCGCTAGCCTGTCAGTCCCCAGGGATCTTCAGGTCTCCACTTCCCGGTCACTGAGATTACAAGCCCATGCCACCATGCCCAGCATTTTCACATGGTATCTGGAAATCAAACTCAAGTCCTCCTGCTTGCAAGGCAAACACTTTATCCACCGAGCCATGTGACCAGCCCCACACCAAGACCGTCTGTGTGCCTAGTTTACCGGCAGCCATGCAGCACCACACAGAAGTTTGCCGACCAGGAGAACAATTAGGTGTTGTGAAGAACTGCGACAATGTCCCTTCTCGGGTGCTGATGTGTGCCCTTAGAGCGTCACCTCGGGGGGAGCATGAGTCAGCCTGGCTTGTTCTTTGCAACCCCGACATGTCCTGGAAGGTTTGGGTTCCCATATCTGGGCAACCAGTACTAATTCATCCCCTCTGGAGTCCAGCAGAAAATACCCAGCAAGGAAAGTCAAAGACCAAACTGCCAACCAAAGAAATAAATAGTGGGGCCTGGAGGCCAGTGACAGAGGCCTAGCTAAAACACACAGCCTCATCCCCTCACACCCACCTGTTCAACACCAGAACCTCCTCTCCAACCCTGACTCCTCTCCCACCCCTGTGTTCCTACTCTGTCCACTCTGAGCAAAGATCTATCATTAACAGAACTTTCCATCCCTGCTTCCTGGTGCCATCATTACTATTCAAATTCACCAAAGTTGATGTCAGAGGCACTGGCCTGGCAGAACTGGTAACCTCTGGGAGTCTCAGGCCAGCCTTGCCTTCTCCTAGCTTCTGCAGAGGAGCTATGCCCCTGAGCTGCTCAAGCATGACCCCCCACATGCTGTCCCCCACCCCGCCACAGTCCTGAGCCCTGCTTTCTGATCTGTGGACGCAGGGTGACCACCTCATGCCACTGGTCCCAGGCATTCCCTAGCAGAGTGGACAATTGCTTCTTGTCAGGTGTTTGGTTAGGGAAACAAGAAAAGCAACTAACACAAGGAGGAAGAGAATGGAGTGAGGAAGGGACGGCAGGGGCATCCCATAAGGGAGCATGGATCTGATGAGGGGGAGAAGTGGAGGAGAGCGTCTCGGCTGCGGTGATGCTGGAGACAGACATGCGAGGAGGAACAAGTCATAGAACAATCTAGAGAAGAAACCTGAAGCCAAGTAAGCTCCAGGCAGGACACTCTCGAGCCGCGAACAGAGCTAAGAGCAGAAGAGCAGGGGGAAGGGACGCTTCCACGGGGACTGCGGCCAGTGAGGGCGAGTTAGGAGAGGGACAGAAACCCTGGGGATTTTCACCAGGGAAGGGGCGTGATCTGGTTTATGCTGGCAGAAGGTCATGCTAAGGGCTCGGACTGTGTGTTGTCAGGGAAACATGAGTGTTGACGTGGGGAGTACAGCTAGTGGGGCTGGAATGGTCAACCGTGATCATCAACTCGATTAGATTAAGAAAGAGCAGATGCGGTGATCTGAAGACGAATGGTCCCCATAGGCTTGTATATTTGACTGTTCGGTTCCCAACTGGAAAACTGTTAAGGAATGATCAGGAGGTGTGACCCTGATGGAGGAGGTGTGCCACTGGGGTGAACTTCGGGGTTTCTAAGGCTCCCCCCGACTTCATCTTGTGAATAAAATGTAAGTTCTCAGCTACTGTTCCAGTGCCATGCCTGCCCTCTGCCTTCTGCCCTCTGCCTTCTGCCCTCTGCCTTCTGCCCTCTGCCTTCTGCCTTACTTCTCACCGCAATACCATGCCCTGAAACTGTAAGCAGCCCCCAGTTAAACACTTCCTTCTGTAAGTCGCCTTGGTCATGGTGTCTCTTCACAGCAATAGAACAGTGATTAAGACAGCAGACGAACGGCTCACACCTCTGGATGGGTCTCTGAAGGCATTTCAAAAGAAGATTAAGCAGGGAAGTTATACCCAAATGTGGGGTGTCAGTGTCCCATAGGTTGAAGATCCAGAGAGAATGCACCTCACTTCTTACAATTCATGTTATCTGTTTTTTACTTATTATAGCAAATGCCTTCAGTTGGGTCCTCTATGAAGAAAAGATATTATTGGGTTCACGTGCCTGGGTGCTCAGTCTAAGAGGAGGTGGGCACACTCTCCTGTGACCCTCATGCTCCCAATTTACTCAGGATATCTTGTCTTTTTCACCCTCCTATTAGATCCATGTATGTCTCTCTTAGGGTCCTCTTTGTTGTCTAGTTCTCTGGGATTGTGTAGGCCTCCTCCTCTTAAGATCCTGCTACTTCTTGCTGTCCCTGCACAGATATGCAAGTTTTCAACACATGAACTGTTAGGAGAGAAACGACATCGAAGCCTTAGCAGTTAGTCTATAGGCTGCAGTGCCAGAAGAGGTCCACCAAATAGCCATGGTGCCATGATACAGCCCGTACGCCTCCCTTGTGTGACTCTCTCTGCGTGGGTAGCCCAGACAACATCACATACAAAGTTGACATCTTTTATCTTGCACCTTCTCAGGTTACACTGTGCTTTGGTTGCCTAAAGGAGAGAGAAACAGAGTCATAGATTGGATCTAGACTGAGGAGAAGAAGGAGCCTCTACCCTTAAAGACATGCATCTGTAATTTCCAATCACTTCCCCTTGGCCACAACTTGGACAGGCATCCACTCTGGCTCTGAAGGAACCTACAAAATCATGACTTCATTCCAGGAAGCTCAGTGACAGAATCATCGAGGGGCTGGGGAGCAGAGGAGATTGCTCCAAGTAGCTCTTTCTACCTTAAATGTCACGTTCCTCCTCCTGTGGGTGTCTGAGTATAGGACCCAGCTTAAACCCTTAATTTTTGTACAGTGACTACAACACAGTTAATTGTTCTTGACCTTCACAACATCCCATGAGCTAAGCGTCTGGTCCAATTTCATCCATAAAAGATCCAGGGCGCAGAAAAATCGAAAATGTGCAGAGGGTCACAGGCTGCTGAAATGGGATTTGAACTCATCTTCTCGCCCTCCACTAGCAGGGCAGTTAGTGTAGAACTGTGATGTAAGGGAGGTGACTGAGCTCATCCCACTACCGCTAGGACCTTCTGGGAAAGACGGGGCTACAGATAGTACACCTCAAGCTGGCCATGCAGAGCTCATGCTTAGCATGTGTGAGATCCATTGCTAGCAACCCCAAAAATAAATAAATAAAAATGACTGTGACCTGGTAACACACAGGCAAGCCCATCATTCTCAGTGAAGAAGAAAAATCCTCCCTACCCCAGCATGTCCATCTGTGTGTGATCCAGAGAAAGGGGAAGCAGGATTGAGAAGCCAGGACAGGCCCTGGGACCTGGTCTGATACAGGTGGCATTCCCAAGCACAGACAGTCTGCTTTTTCCCCCCGCAGCATCTGTGAAGATTGGCAGGTGATCTGTGATGATTGGCAGGCAATCTGTGGTGATTAGCAGGTGATCTGTGATGATTGGCAGGTGATTTGTAGTGATTGGCAGGTGATCAGTGATGACGAGTAGGTGATCTGCGATGATAGGTCATCTGTGGTGATTGGCACATGATCTGTGGTGATTGCCATGGGTCTAAACTGTACAGCTGCCAGGTGTTTTTAGCATCATCCCTCATAACCCTGCCCTTGGTGAGTCTCAAAGTATCTCATCATCTGAGTTTCAGTTCTACCAGAAAGAGCAAGCCAGTCCCACTCCATGTAGCTCACGGGGGGACATCTCTGAGCATGTAGGTGCAACAAGAGATGTGATGGCTGCATTGCAAGCCCAGGTTGCTTCTGGACAGAAGCAGTGTCCTCGGTGGTCATGTCAGTAAAACACAGACAGCAGTGGCAACAACAAGCTGCCACACTCTGGCTGTGCTGATGAAATAAGTTAATACAGTTGGTCCTCACTGTTCAGAGGGAGCATCTTCTAGAATTGCTGCTATCGCTGAATTGGGTTATACAGAGCCATTGCTCCTAGGGGAAACACAAGGTTAGCTTCCCCCAAGCGACTACTCACATCCTCATCAACTGATCAGTGCACACACTTGTCTTATGTGCTTCTGTTTACGGAGACTGTACCTGGTAGACGTCATTGACCTACTGACCTTGAATCCACAGTAAATGGCACCACAGCTCATGTCTGAACAAGGCTGATCTACCACATCACAACTGTCCTATACACACCACCACTGTACTCAGGACCAATTTAAACATCACAACAGCAACAACAAAAACACAAAGATAAACGATTCCCCACTAAGTATGTTTTCAAGAAGAGCCTTGTTTAAATTAAGTGGAGACAAGAACGTGGGATATTGCCTTGCCCGGACTCAGCTGGGGCACTCAGGTCTCAAACTTTGGTTCTCTCTACTCTGTGTGTGCTCAAGAATGGCCATGGGAGCACTGTGAGTTGATCTGAGCCTTATATGTACATTTTGTTAAGTAGGCAAATCAGGTAATAGGGCCTCTGTGAATGGTGAAGATAGAGCATGCACAGAAAGTCACTGGAGCCTTGCCTGACACGTGGGAAGCACTGGGCAAATGACAAATGACACCAGCTTGCTGAGACAGAGATTGATCTTCTCAGTCCACAGAAGAAGACAGTGGGGCTGGAGAGAAGGTTTGGAGATTAGGAACACTTGTTGCTCTTGCAGAGGGACCCAGGTTCAAATCCCTGTACCTATAGGGCAACTCACAACGATCTGTCGTCACTCCAGTTCCACCTCTTCTTACTTAGCTCTGCAGGCAGGAAGCACACACATGGTGCACATACGTACATTTAGGCAAAACACTCATACACATACACACAAAATAATAAAATAACAAAATCTAAAGGACAGTTTTAAAGAGGAAGATGTGTATTCCAGAGGTTAAAGACCTGGGCCCCAGTCACCTGCTTGAACCACAGTGATCAGAACATGACCAGAGGCTTCAGCCGGGGTCCCTATTTCTTGTGATATTGCCAAGGATGGAGACCATTGCTCTGTCTCCACTGCCTCTGCATACATACAGGCTCTGAGCGTAAGTGCGTGCACACAGCCCATACACGTCAACAGCTTCTCCTGTGTTTATTTACACAAGAGTTTCCTTTCTCAATGTTTCCCAACTCTGAGGCACTTTAGGGACGAGATATTTCCCAGATTCCTGCCTGTGACATAGAATTCCTCCATGATCTTCCCACAGTGCCCAGACCTCTCACTCTGCCTCGATACCCCTTACCCAACCACACACACCCCTCATAGGACCATCCAGGCAACCAGGCACACAGTGTTCACGATGTGGCCTCTGGGCTCCCTCCAGAGCTCACTGAGGGGTCCTCTATGGTCCTGGCTCACTCCACCTAAGACAGGAGTCTGTGAGGAAGGAAGGAAACCAGGAGACAAGAATTGAAGAAGCTGGGGGCTCAAAAACCCCCTCGTGGGGAGGCTTGTCAACAGAGAGACACTGAGGGGCAGAGCGATGAAGAGCCTGTGATGCCAACATCCCACATCTGGGCCACGCAGCTAACCTTGCCATCCGCAGAGCCTGGGTTCCTGGAGTAGAGCCAAGGCCCACTCTGGAGTCTGGAGTCTGGGAAGGTATGCCATGCCATGCAATCTACATTTGCTTCCTCTATTAGTAAGGATCAGTAAGCCATAATCTGTAGGCCACATCCAGTCAGCGACCATGTTTTCTGGTTGCTCCCATCAGGACCCTGAACAGTACCCCTGAAGCCACTAGCTTCTTCTGGTCAGACACAAATGTGTTTCTGATGCCAGGACACCAGCCACCACCCTATTCCGCCCTGGCTCCCCTTTCCCGGCTTCAGGAGAATTTTCAGTCACTTCTCCAAATGCTCAAAAACAATTCTTGATTACAACATGAACAAGTGACCTTTCTGTTTTGTTTTGTTTTTCAAACTTGTGATCCTCCTGCCTCTACCTTCTTCAGCAAATCCAACCTGCATGTGCCATCACAACCTTGTTTTGTTTTTCGAAACAGGGTTTCTCTGTGTAACAGCCCTGGCTGTCCTGGAACTTGTTTTGTAGACCAGGCTGTCCTCAAACTCACAGAGATCCACCTGCTTCTACCTCCGAGTGCTGGGATTAAAGGGGCGTGCCACCATGCCAGGCTGACAAGTGACTTTATAATGAAGAGACCAGACAAGCATCCCCTCAGCCAGGCAATCAGGGTCACCCTCAGCAGTCATGAGTGGGGTTGAGCCCTAGAGTAGTACTTCATGTCTGTGTCTTTCCCCAAAATCCGAAGCCTGCATCTCCTGCCGGTGTTCTTTAAGACTCTCAAGGAATGCCTAAGAAACTGTCGTGACCAAGATCAGGCTAAGGAGGGGACATTAGGAAGTGGGGGATGAGGTGGGGAGACAGAGGAGAAAAAGTAACTGGAATAAAAGTGGGGGCCAGTTGATTATAATGGATCAATACTTGTCTGCTAACACAGACATAATGTGTATGGATAAAAGCTATGAACACCTGGGGAAGGCAGATGCCCAGAACATAGTCTTTGTACTATGGCTGTATTAAGACTCTGTGAAGCCAATTTTTCCTCTAAAATAAGAAAGGTTTTATTTTTTTAAAGATAGCTATTTCATCCTTTTCCACCTGGAAAGTGCAAAGCCTCCAGGTATATGTAAGAGGATAGTATCACCAGACTCCAGCCTCCCATCAGGCAGTGTGAGACCCAGCTCTGCCATGGCCTCTGAAATGCCATGGGTGAGTTACTGGTCCCCTCTGTGTCTGTTTCCTGTGTATGAATGAGAAGAGGAGGTAATGACAAGGACATCTATGTCAGGGGGCTATAAAGAAAATATGTCTTCCATGATAGGGCTATGGCCGAAGCCTTCCAAGCCCACGTCAGACCTGAAAGGCCATCCCTTCCTGAAGCAGACAGACATAAGGAGGTGGAAGGCGAGCATCTGGGAGACTCCTGGCTGCACAGTTACTCAGGAGTTTCCTTGGATTGCTGGAGGAAGTGCAGGGTGTTGTGTTACTTCAAAGGAATTCTGGTCTCTGTGTTCATGACCGGGGCACGTCGGGAGCACAATGCCCGGAAGGTTACTCATGGCTCATCAAAACAGACAAAGTGTCTATTGCCTTCCCTTGCTTCCCAAGAGAGTTGGTCATGAAATCTCGCTGAGGCATCCCACCTCTGCCCAGAATACCTGACTCACCACCTCCAAAGAAAATTCTAGAAAATCTAGACCTCCAGCGCCCCCACCAGTTGGGTCACCACAAGACTATCTCAAGGTGGCCTGGCCAGAAGACCTTAGGATTTTGCCAGTCACTCAGCACTGATGGGGCGCCTTTAGTGAGTCTCAGAAGGACCTTGATGGGTGGGGTGAGACCAGTGACAGCCCTGAAGTAGATGCCATTAAACTTGGGTGTGAGATCACTCAGGTGTGGGATCACCCCGGGTTCTGCTTATATAGATGACCTTAAATCAGTCATTCAACTTCAACCTGTCACCGGGAGAAACAGCACCTGTCTGAAAACCCTCACAGCCTGAGAACTCGCCAGCACATCTTGTGGGAAGGAAGAGTAGAGAGCCGCGAATGGACCACAGTCCTATCCCTTACCAAGTGCCTCCAAACAGGCTTTCTGAGACGACCTCGCAGCTCAAATCCGCGTGAGGCAGCACATCTTCTCGTCGGGGTCTCCAGATCACTTCCTTATGGGACCTACTGGTCCTCGTGAGCACTGGTCTTGTGTAAATGACGGAGTCTAAAGCCTGAGACTCAGAGGGCTGGAGGGGTTTGCCCAGAGATACCCAGAGTAGCCAATTAGCTGAGAAACTGGCCCTGGACATCCTTCCATCTCAAAGGGGAGAAGCTTGGCTGCTGGATTCAGCCTGCGGCTGGACACAGGCTACCCAAGCTGGATCTTGGCCTCTGGGTAGAGCTCCGCTCTCTCTAACTCCATGTTCCTCACCCATGGTATGGACAGAATGAACACGAAAGCATTCAGTCTGGTTCAAACTCAAGCCTGCGCGTGCCTGTGAGTACCTGGCTTGGGGGAGGCAATTTATCAGTCTCTGCAGTGGCTACAACAGGAACCTCTAGTCTCTGACCTCCAAGAATGTGGATCTTAAGAACCACGGATTGAACTTGAGAGGAACAACTTCACAGCTGGCCTCTCTTTTTTTCCTTAAGATTTATTAATTTATTATGTCTCTTTTTGCTTTAAGATTTATTTATTATGTGTACATTGTTCTATCTGCATGCATGCCTGCACACCAAAAGGAGGCATCAAATCTCATTCTAGATGGTTGTGGGCCATTATGTGGTTGCTGGGAATTGAACTCGGGACCTCTGGAAGAGCAGCCTGTGCTCTTAACCTCTGAGCCCCTTGACCTCTCTTCTTGCTTTATCTTCAAAGGGACCATAGTGTTACCCACACTGGTTTACAAACATGATCTCTCAAGTGGGAAGAAGCCAGCCCAGTGTGAGAACCATGAGATTCTGACTGAATCCCTTTGCGTCTCTACCTTGGGTGTGGTGAGACCTTAGAGGAGACAGAGATAAGAAGACCCGCCCTTAGCTGAGTAGCTGTTGGCATTTGATTGCTGCCCAGTGAGTGAGAACAGAGTAACATTTAGCTGACCACACTCCAGGGCAGGCCTCATGCCCAAGAGTAGCTGCCCAATACAAACTGGACTCCATGGTTTGGTTCAGGTTTTTGTTTTTATAGAGAGGGAAGGAAAAGGGGAGAAAGGGAGATAACGTGAAGTTGGGTAGGTAGGGAGGTAGGGAAATATCAGGGACAAGTTAGGGAAAGGAATGTATTCTGAATGTAATCAGAACACATTGTATGAAATTCTCAAAGATATTTAAAAAACTAAATTCTTAAAAATCAGAATGTAAGGTAATTTAGTAAGACTCTCTTAGCCAAATCTAGTGTGGCACATCTGAATTCCCAGCACTCAGAGCAGAAGAATTTGATGTTTTAGGTTAAGGTTACACTGGGCAACCAGGGAGACTATGTCTCAAACAAACAAACAGAAGGACTTTCTTAGCCTCAAGTGACCATAAATAGAAACCAAATATTAGGTCATAGGGGTGAGTAGGAGTAGGAAGAGGCCGCCTTCCGGTGTAGCCTGGTGGGTTCACACATCCCAAAGACTCGGGTTCTTTCCATTTCTCAGCTCAGCTTTGACTTCCCTGTGCTGGACCCTGAAGGCCACCTCAGAGTCTCCGCCTTTCTGTCGGAACCCCACTGTCAAGTCTCCTTGGCTGCAGTTGAGGCCCAAGTTCCATCCTGAACTCATGACCCTCAAAACTGACTATGACTTTGAGCAGTTGGATAACAACTCACAGGACTAACAAGATAGCAACTCCCACCTAGCTAGGTAGGCTCTATTGTTTTTCCTTTTTGGTTTTTCAAGACAGGGTTTCTCTGTAGCTTTGAAGCCTGTCCTGGAACTAGCTCTTGTAGACCAGGCTAGTCTCGAACTCACAGAGATCCACCTGCCTCTGCCTCCCGAGTACTGGGATTAAAGGCATGTGCCACCACTGCCAGGCAGTCAGGTAGGTTCTTAAAGGAAATTTGGATACTGCTTTGCCAAAAAGGATGAAGGGATGCTATGACCACTTTAGTCATGTAGAGTAAGAGATTCTTTTTCTGGTTAATTTGCCTACAAAATGAATAAAAGTAGCCGAGCTAGGTGGAAAGAATCTTGATATGGTGGGTTAAAATGAACTTGTCCCTGTTTCTGCCTCAGTTGGATTCAGTAACCTTGTCCTTGATTCCCTGAACCTGATGTCATTGGACACCCATTAGAAACTGTTCCTCCTTCACTCAGTTAGTGTCTAAAGCATAACCTCAGAGCCAGCTACTTGGATAACATGGCAGTGGGGGGACTGGGGCCATTCCCACATCATGCAGTGGAATAAATTCTAAATGGATTATGAACCTACTCATCTAAGAATAAAATAAGTAAGCACTCAAAGAAGTGTGGGCAGAGACCAGGCATGGTGACGCACGCCTTTAACCCCAGGACTTGGGAGGCAGAGGCAGGTGGATCTCTGTGAGTTCAAGGCTAGCATGGTCTACATAGTAAAATTTAAGACAGCAAGAGAGCTACACAGTGAGACCCTGTTGAGAGAGAGAGAGAGAGAGAGAGAGAGAGAGAGAGAGAGAGAGAGAGAAGAGAGGGAAGAGGAGAGGGAAGAGAGGAGGGGAGAGGAGAGGGGAGGGGAGAAGAGAAGAGAAGAGAAGAGAAGAGAAGAGAAGAGAAGAGAAGAGAAGAGAAGAGAAGAGAAGAGAAGAGAAGAGAA
>JABTXL010012322.1:7455046-7472525 GCA_025134845.1 Neodon shergylaensis | reverse complement strand
AAGAGAAGAGAAGAGAAGAGAAGAGAAGAGAAGAGAAGAGAAGAGAAAGAAGAGGAGAGAAAGAAGAGGAGAGAAAGAAGAGGAGAGAAAAAAGAGGAGAGGAGAGGAGAGGAGAGGAGAGGAGAGGAGAGGAGAGGAGAGGAGAGGAGAGGAGAGGAGAGGAGAGGAGAGGAGAGAAATTCAAGACAGGAACTCAAGAAGAGCAGGGACCTGGAGGCAAGAGCTAATGCAGAGGTCATGGAAGTGTGCTGCTTATGGACTGTTCAACATGTTTTCTTATAGAACTCAGAACCACCAGCCCAGGGATGACACTACCGATCTATTGATCTCTAGTTGAGAAAATGCCTTAAAACTGGATTCCATGGAGGCATTTCCTCACCTGAGGCTCCTTCCTCTCTGATGACCCTACCTTGACCCAGCCAGTACAGAAGGGGAGGGGCAACTAGTGCTTCTGTGACCTTGGAGTAAGAAAAGGCAGGTAAATTTAACTGTAACACACATATTCCACATATAATCTTAGAACACAAAGTAGAAATATCAAGGAAATATTTGTAGCTGATATAAAGACAGAGTTATTTATTTTCCCTGACACTAAAGGATTTCTAAAAGTAAAAGAAAAAAAACCCAACAGCCCTGTAAAAGAGGGGAAGCTGGAAAAATGGATAATTTACATAAAGCAAATATATTCTCAATTTTGTAAAAAACAAAATACAGTGTTTGCCTTGCTCTTATTTAGGAGAAATGCAAATTGGAACCACATGCAGAGAGATACCTTTTAGGTTGTCAAAAGTCCAAACTTTGCCGGGCGGTGGTGGCGCGGGCCTTTAGTCCCAGCACTCGGGAGGCAGAGGCAGGCGGATCTCTGTGAGTTCGAGACCAGCCTGGTCTACAGAGCTAGTTCCAGGACAGGCTCCAAAGCCACAGAGAAACCCTGTCTCGAAAAAACAAAAAAAAAGTCCAAACTTTGACAATATGCTCACTCTGCTGTAGAGCAAGGGCCCTTTCATACACTACTAGAGTGACAGCAACATGGTTAATCCTTACAGTAATTTCGCCCACAGTTTATCTAGGAATTCATCCCATGCATTAAAAAAAGAGAAAACAGAAAACACACAAGGCAGGACCTTTTGTAGTAACAAATACAGGAAACAACCCAAATACCCATTGGTGAGGGACTAAGTAAATTAAGCAAGAAAATACTGTGTAACTGAGTAAAGAAATGGAGAAATGAAGGTTGTCTTCATAAACCACTGTATTCTCCAAGAAACATTATCGAATAGAAAGAAGAAGATAGAGGCCAGCAATGAGGCTCGACAAGTAAAGATGCCTGGTAGCCTGAGTTCAATCCCCAGGACACACATGGAGAAAGGACAGGACTGACTTCCTCAGATTGTCCTCTGATCTCCACATGCGTGTTCCATGGCACACTCCACCTCTTCCTCACTCCCCACCTTTGGAGGCCCAAAAATGTGAGCCTATTTCCACCTTGTCTGAAGGTCAGAGAGTTGAAGTTGCTCAACTATTAACAACAATCATGGCTACACATCCTGAGTCAGGATGTGGTTACTTTTGACATTAAGATGGCCCGTACAACTAGATCCACTCCGTGCTGACCCATGGTCAGGAAATTCAAGCACACTTCTGTTCCTTCTATGAAATAGGAGGTTTGACCTTGGGAGTGTCTGTCTTCAGAAGACTTGGTCTAGGGTGGGTTCACTGCCTACACAACAGAATGCTAATGACTTGATATCTCAAAGTATTGAAGCAAGTAACAGTTCTAGTTTCTGATTGTATCCTGTTAAAGCAGGTCTTTGTCTTCTTCCCCATGTGGGATTGGAGTATAAAAGTATATGGAAAATTAAATGTGGAGATTTCAGTATTCACCGGAACTCCCTCCTGGTACTATTCTATGTTTTTCTGTCTTATTATTTTTAAACTTGTATTTTTAAATTTAAATTTTTTAATTCTTCATATTCTTTACTGACATTTCTAATCCCCATGCCCCTACCCTGGCAAGTGGTATTTTTGTTGAGGCTGGTCCCTGACACCCACAGACACACACACACAGACAAACACACACACACACACACACAAAATAAGTAAAGGAAGAACAAGATGAAAAGGGTGTTCCCATTTTTCCAAGAAGGGAAAGAAGGATCTTAAATATGCATATATCTTATATTTAGTAAAACAAAACAAAATAACCACAAAACAAACCAAAGAGTTACCTATAAAGAGATATGTTTAAGTCCCAAATCCTCCGACAAATCACCAAGATATCTATTTAACACTCCAAAGAGGACCTGGCCACTAGGTTATCCCAGCATCCCTCAGTCCCTACCTGTTACAAGTTATGATCGGGTGTTCCCTGCCCCGTAGTTCCCCGCCAGCTCTCCAGCCCAGGGACTGGGTTGCTCTTCCCCCAGAGACTCTTCCCTATATAATCCAGCCATTTTGATTACCCACCCGTCTTTTACCTTTTGCCCTCTTGGTTGCTGCACCTGGTTCCCCTCTATCCCTTCCCCTACTCTCTCTCCTTATAGGGCTCAAGGTCATGTCTACTCTGACTGGACTCTGCCAGATGTCTCTGCCTCTGGCTCTCCTCTCCCTTTTACCTACAATAAACTTGCCCCTCCACCATACCTAGGAGCAGTCATGTTCTTCCTCTTTATTTCATTTTTATTTCATCTGGTGCAGAAACCCAGGAGAGGCATAAATGAGCTCCCCTTTCAAGGGGCTTGGCCCCTCCTAGCTGAACCAAACTGCCAATTTTGCCTTCCTGGGTATGGATAACTTGCCTGTCCTGGCTTCTGCCACCCAACATATTTGACTCCAAATTCTCGAGTTTGGCTCCTCCACCTTTTCTAATCATCCATCTCTCCTACTTGGTAAATGTTCTCTCTCTGGCTCCTGGAGCTTGCTACACCCTTTGGGGCACCCACCATGTGAGCATTTCTCAGCTATGCCCTTTGGGACCCCAGACTGAAATTCTTGTCACCACACTTACCCACCTCTACTTCCTTTGCAAAAGGAAACTCACCACCACCACCTTACTCTATTTCTCTCACTCTTTGACCATGGGCTCCTCCCACTCAAAACCTAACCCCTCAGCTCCACCTGCTTGTCTACTCAAGTCTCAACACACCCTCAGACTGAGTGATGTTATGAAGCCTCGCTGCTTCGTTTTTTATCGCAACACAGCCTGGCCACAATACAAACTTGACACTCAATCTCTATGCCCAAAGGATGGCACATTTGACTGCCAAATCCTCACTGATCTTGACAAACAGTGCCAACGCATAGGCAAATGGCTTGAGTCTGCCTGCGTGTGAGCTTTCTCCTGAAACTGACCAGGATCCAGACCCCTCTGCTTCCACTCTTTTTGACTTTGATATAGAGGATGCAGCCCCACCCCAGGCATCTCCTCAGCCTAATGCTCTTCCTCAGCCTCAACATCATTCTCCTGCACCCTCTCAGCCAGCTTCCTGCCAATCCTAACTTGGCCTCAACCACACTCTTCTCATTACTTCCCACAGCTCACATTTGATCCCACGCTAGTGGCCTGTGCCGTCTAAGGGAAGTGGAAGGTCCTAACAGTCTCCTCCATGTACAAGTCCCTTTTTCTATGGCTGATCTCTCCCAGATAGAAAGGTGCCTTGGTTCTTTCTCTGTTGACCCCTTCTGACTTCACCAAAGAGTTCAGGTACTGTCCTCAAACCATAACCTCCCCTGGCATGACCTTTATGTTATTCCTTCCTCCACTCTCACCCCTAAGGAAAAGGAGATCTGGTTGACTGCTCAGTCCTACGCAGTTGTGATCCCCTGCAGACTCAGTTTCCCAGGGGCACCACCACTGTAAGTACCAGGTTAATGAAGAGAATCAGTCCCCGGGTAGGGTAGCCCAAGACAAAATGCTTACTTGCCTCCCGGCTGGCCTCCAAAAAGCCTCTTCTAAGGTAATTAATCTTGATAAATTGAGGGAGGTCACCAGAGGCTGGATGAAAATCCTGCCAAGTCCCTCACCGACTTCCAGAGGCCCTCCTTCAGTACACACAGCAAGATCCTAATTCTCAAGAGGGCATGCTTGTCCTCGACTCTCACTTCCTCTCCCAGTCAGCTCCTGACATTAGAAAGAAATTTAAAAGGTTGGATGGCAACCCTCAAACTCCCCAGAGATATCCGTTGAATATGGCATTTAAAGGAGGAGCGGGAAAAGATAGAGAGAGCTTCCCACGGCGGAAAGAAGTGCCAATTCCTGGCAGTTGCCCTAAGATCTCCGCCAAAGAAGATAGCGGGGCACAGAAGAACTCCACCTGGAGCTTGCTTCAAACGTGGCAAAGCTGACCACTGGATGAAAATCTGCCCTTCACCTCGCCCGGTACCAGAACCCTGTCCAGACTGTGGTCAAGCAGGACACTGGGGAAGTGATTGCCCCACTTTGCCTAGACAAGGTAGGTTGATCCCCCAGATTCCTCCTCCACAGGAAAGGCTTCCTGGATCTTTTGAGCCTGGCAGCCAAAGACTGAGGCTACCCTGGGATCCCTGTCCCCAATGAAATCAAGATTACCACAGGGAACCTAGGGCTGCTGTCCTGCTAGCCTGTAAGTCTCTATCATTTTTAATAGATTCAGGAGCTACTTTGTACTTCCTGATTACTCAGGTGAAACTTATCCTTCTTAGATCTCTGGGGTAGGTGTTGACGGGCAGGCCCAGAAGCCAAGGGCTACAGGCCCCCTCCTCTGCTCACTCTAGGGTCACCTGATTGCTCGTTTCTTCTTCATACCTGGTTGCCCAACCCCCTTATTGGGCAGAGATATCAAGGTCAAGTTACACTTTTTTTCCCTCAATCAACTCACTCTGGAATTTTTCCTCTTCTCCTTACCTCTGAAGAGCTCCTACTCACATTAATACTTTGTCCCATCCCCTACCAGACCCCCTTGTTAACCCAAAAATGTGGGACACTCCTCTCTCTCCATGGCCTCATATCATCCTCCTATTAAGATCCTACTCAGGCACCCAACCCCTACCCTTGTCGCTCTCTGAAACACAGGGCGTAAACCTATCATAGAGCACGTTCTTGATAAAGGCATTCCCAAGCATGCTCACCTACCCTAACATTCCTATCCTGCCCGCACTAAAGCCTGACGGTTCTTACCGCCTAGTCTAGGACCTCGGGATTCCTACGGCAGCTGTAGTCCCTAACTCTTAGACTCTCCTCTCCCAGATCCCCTTCTCCACCTCTCATTATACTGTCCTAGACCTAAGGATGCTTTCCTCACCGTTCTTTTACACTCTGAATCACACGATCCTTTGCTTTCACCTGGGAGGATCCTGACATGCATACAGCATCCCAGCTTACGTGAACTGTCCTTCTCCTGAGGTTGAGACAGCCCCCATTTTTACTGACCTGGTCTGCTTTGATATGTTAAATAGGAACTTCAACCATATAGGGACTGTGATAAAGGAGATCCTAAGACATTAACTGACTTATTAATATTCATTTAATAGATTTAACTTTGGAACCACACACTTTCTTTAATTGTAAATTTTTTCAGTACTGCAGATGGAACCCAGGACCTCATGTGTGTTAGACCAGCCATCTACCTCTGAGTTACACCCATACCCTGCTAAGTTTGCATAAAGAGGACAAGCTGCAAAAATGGAAAAGGGCCTAACTGTACATGCGGTTGGTAACACACTGCCTGGAGAAGAGCTCCAAAGTCCATGTGACATAGGAAATTTCTCAGCGCGTTTATATGTGCAAGGGTATGTGTGTAAGCTGGATGCTCACACCAGGTGTCCTTGTCAATCGTCCTCCACTTTACGTTTTTAGCAAAACCCAACTTGCTGAGACCAATGAGTTTATTGGTTTTTTTATGGAACACAGATGGGAGGTCACCCATAGGAATGTGGGTGGCCCCCAAACAGCTGCATGCAACACCACAAAGCCCCAGCCCACTGTCGACGGCAAGCGCGCGGAAGCTGCACTGTGGAGTATCACTTTGTTCTCATCTTCCACATCTATACGGTCTAGCATCTCCCAAGATGGGGCTAGTGTAGACAGCCGGAATCCCAGGTAGAGATCTTGCGAGTCCTCCCAACCCCTGGAATATCACAGGCCTGGGTACCACTCTATGATCCTGCTCTAGTCACCAAATTGATGCCTATTCTAAGATGGCACTGTGTTATCCACAGGCGGTGAGATGCTAGGCAACACTCCACCCCTGTCCTTTGGCCCTTACTTTCTTTCCACTAACACTACCCTCCTCTTTAGTGTTTCTCGAACCTGAGAAGGAGTGACATGCCCATGATCCTTTGCTTAGCACCGGGGAGCCAGACAACCTCGACAGCCCCTTGTTCTCAGCGGTTTAAACAGTTATGAGACTCTCCATCAACAGTCACCATCCACAGTAAGAAGTCCTCCCCCACCACCAAGGCAGACAGGAGCAATATTAAGAGCATGGGTGACCCCAGAATAGCTTCATCACCTCAAAGCCCTGCCTCGCTGCAGACAACAACCTCATGGAATATGCATCATGAAATTTCCCCCGCCTTAGGTTTTTGAAGCAGAGTCTCTCACTGAACCATTGAAATCCTTCCTGTAACCGACAGCAAATACAGCGTGCCTGGGGGAAGCCCGCTACATACAGATGTGGGAGAGGGGCTCTGGTGGCTTAAGAGAAAACGGCCCCCAAAGGAAGTAACACAGTTAGGAGATGTGGTTCTGTTGGAGTAGGTGTGGTCTTGTTGGAGGAAGTATGTCACAGTGAAAGCAGGCTTTGAGGTCTCATATATGCTCAACCCATGCCCAGTGAGTCAGGCCACTTCCTGTCACTACATATCAGGATGCAGCCAGCACCATACCTGCGCACACAACACCATGCTTCCTGTCATGATGATAATGGACTGAACCTCTGAATCTGCAAACTGCCACCTCCATTAAATGTTTTCTTTATAAGAGTTGCATTTTCATGGTGTCTCTTCACAGCAGTAGAATCCCTAAGGAAGGTAGATACCCCATAAATGACCTATAAAGAGGTGTGAATCTCTGGACCCATTGTTTTCCAGTGAGTGCTTTTCCCTCAATTCACTGACCCACTCCCACTCTCACGAGTGCTTTCCCTTAGCAAACTCTCTCTGTTTCTATTTCTGACCATGCGTCCCTGGTCCCTTTCTTTGGAGACCGGGAAAAAAAGACTTGGAAACTTGAGTAGGTGTCCTGAGACTCAGATCCACACCTACCACATTTGATGACCTGCTAGCTAGAAGGGGGAGCCAGCTAGGTGCTATCTCTGTTTGTTTGTTTGTTTGTTTGTTTGTTTGTTTTATGTGTGTGAGTATTTTGCCTGCGCACATGCCTGTGTACCATATTTGCAGCGGGTACCTACACAGATGAGAAGAGGGTGTCGGAGTCCCTAAGACTGGAGTTACAGGTGGTTGTAAATTGCCACGTGAGTGCTGGGAATCAAATCCAGGAGCTCTGGGAAAGCAGCCAGGGGTCTCAGCCATGGAGCCCTCTCTCCGACCCCTATACTATTTCTCATTTCACATCCCTCATCTGTGCCATCACCTACCTCCTGTCACTTCCACAGGGCACTGAAAACGTCTGTTAGTACAGGGACACCTCTCTCTCTCTCTCTCTCTCTCTCTCTTTCTCTCCCTCTCTCTCTCCTCCTTCCTTTCTGTCCTTTCTTTCTGCCACAGGTTAAAGGACCCAGGTGGGCCTCAAACTTTTCTCCTGTATGATGGGAAATAGCCAAGCTTTTGAGGGCAAAATGTGGCTCTCGCCAGCAGCTGCCTGGCCACACCCTCGGACTTCCCTCCCACCAGCCAGCATCCGCACACACATCCTTCTTTCCTGGAGCACAGAGATGGGGTGAGCAGACTCCTGCAGGACATCTGATCATAGTTTTGGAGAACAAGATTCTCTCTCTCTTTTCTTTCTTTTCCCTTCCTTTTCAGGACTGTGGTGTCCCACAGCTAGAATGTGTGGGGTCCCTCTCCCCATTCTACTGGTATTTGTTGAATTCGTGGCATAGTAGAAAAATGCACCCATCAACAGCAGCTCCAAACCTAGACTTAAGCTTAGAAGGCAGCTGCTGGTAATGGACCACATTTAGTCTAGATATGTGGTCTTCCCTGGTAGTAAATGGCCCACATTCTCACCAACCACTACCATAGGTAGAAACAAGATGGAAACCCCTTCCCCAACATAGTCATTTATAGTCCTCAGCTCTGCTGAGTCCTTAGAGCACCACCACGCCCAGACTTTCCTGTGCTGTTAGCATTGGTTCATGCGCCCAGATCCTCCTTCCAGACATCTGCCTGGATACGGGGGCATACCTGGAGGCAGCTCCGAGACTCCCCGGCACTGTGGATGCCACCCTGCTAACAACTAGCCAGAGAGCATCCCTCCACTTTACCATGATTTATTTACCTCTGCTTCGGCTTCACTTGACTCCAACTGCTCTCGTTCCCTCCCTGTTCCTTTACTGTAGACAGTCCTAACCCTAAGGGTATGGAGACAGTTCCCCAGCTAAACAGATACACCCCTGAGCTTTACACTTTTAACCTGAATAGACTTAAAACCAAGACCCAGCACCGTTCATGCAAGAAAATGACTCTCTAAAGCAAACAGTCTACTGGTTCAGATGTTATTTTTTACTTTTTTTTTAAAAGAGATTCTTGGAAGAATGACTTCACCATACTAAGATAAAAAGACAACCTCAGAAATGCTCCTAAGAAAGTAAAAATTCAGGCATTTTGTTCATTAAAGCAATTGGTTTAAACTCCAACAGGAGAAGGGGTACGTGCAAAAGAGTTGGGAAGGCAAGCCAGGGTCTGTGATTCCCCTGTGACGATGCTCAGACTCACCATAGGATATCTGAGTAGGGTGTGAAGGAACTCTCCAGTCCATCGGCTCTTAAGGGCTCTGAAAGGGATGAGATACATGCTTCTACCCACCTTGTGGCCCTGATACTTGTCTCTTCATTTAGCATCCCTTGGACCACACACTATAATGCATCCTCAGAATTTAAGGTATAACCTGAGAGTCTCAAAACAGTGAGGTCAATATGGCGCTGAAATACTGCCTGACCTCAGTACAAAGTGGGTGGGAAAACTTTGGTCAAAGGATTAATGTGTATCTTACACCTGTTAGAATGGCCAATATCAAAAACACTGGTGACAACTTATGCTGGAGAGATTGTGGGGGAAGGGAACACTTCTGCATTTCTGGTGGGAGTGCAAACTGGTACAGCCCCTTTGGATGTCAGTGTGGTGATTTCTCATAAAATTAGGAAACAACCTTCCTCACGATCCAGCAATAACACTTTTGGGTATATATCCAAAGGATGCCCAATCGTGCCAAAAGGACATGTGCTCAACTATGTGTTGTAGGGAGAGCGGGTCCTTTTGTTTCATCCTGCCCTGCTAGCTGGAGTATTACAGAGCAGAAAAAAATAACAACATCTTGAATTTTGCAGGAAAATGGATAGAGCTAGAAAATATCATTTTGAGTGAGGTAACCCAGACCCAGAAAGAAAATTATCATATGTACTCACTCATAAGTGGTTTTTAAACATTAAGCGAAGCAAATCAGCCTACAAACCACAATCCCAGAGAACCTAGACAACAATGAGGACCCTAAGAGAGACTTGCATAGATCTAATCTACAGGGGACATAGAAAAAAATACAAGATCTCCTGAGTAAATTGGAAGCATGGGGACCTCGGAGAGGGTTGAAGGGGATGGAAGAGGCAGGGAGGGGAGCAGAGAAAAATGTAGAGCTCAACAGAAATCAATAAATTTTTTTAAAAAAGGATTAGTGTATAAACTACAACACTGTCATACAGCTAGAAAAACTCTGTAAGAGATAAGAAAATGGTCTGCAGCAGCAGGATACTGAAGGATAAGACAGCTTTTCTAGAGCAAACATAACCATGGCTTCCCAGTTCCCATCCCTTCTGAGATCATCTGTTGGCATAATCACATTACTCTTGTTTAATCCTTATATTTTAAAGTTGTAATGTTTGTATCTTCTAGGATATGTAACAATTTCAAACTAAATGCCCTATAATTCAGGGATTCCAACCAACTCCTATTATAGAAAAACCAAGCCCCGCCCCTCCAGCCGGTAGATAGAGACTCTTGTGGTCCCTCTTAAGCACAGACTACAGACTACACTCTCATCAACATGAAAGCAGTTACAGAAAATTGATTCATCATTGCCTTTATGCCCCCCCCAAAGAATTTCAGGGCCACAACTCTCAGAGGAGGAACTGGAAAAAGCTATCTCAAGATTAACATATGAAAAAAATCACAATAATAATTATTTCTACATGGATAGGGGACCACATAAAGAAAGTGCCAAAAGGAGGGAATGAAGTCTTGTAGACCACATAAGGAGTACAGTTTCCAGTTGTTCTTCCTATGCCACAGTACCCAACCCCTTCAGTGTAGATGGAGGCTGCCCATTCATTTCCTGGCCACCAGACCAGAAATAATTACACAGAAATTATATTAATTACAACAGTGCTTGGCCAACTTAGGCTTCTTATTAAGTAATGCTTACATCTTAAATTAATATTTCTGTGTATCACCACATGGCTGTGGCCTACCAATAAGGTTCCGTCTGGCGTCTGTCTCCTTCAGCAGCTACATGGCATCTCATTGACTCCACCTTCTTTCTCCCAGCATTCAGTTTAGTTTTCCTGCCTAGCTCTATTCTGCCCTGCCATAGGACAAAGCAGCTTATTTATTAACCAATGATAATAAAACATATTCACAGCATACATAGGGGAATCCCACATCACCTCCCCTTTTCTGTCTAAATAAAAAGTAAGGTTTTAACTTTAACATAGTAAAATTACATATAACAAAACAGTTATCAAACAAGAATTATGGTTACAATATTTAGTTCATTTACATTTGGCAAATTAAGGAAAATACTCTATCATCTACCCCATCTTTGTGAGTCTAAATTTTATATCTAATTTATCTTTTATATCTTATATAAGTATAATTATAATCTTCCTTCAACTCCGTCAAAGTCTCCAGAAGGATATAAGATTACCTAAGTAAACAGTAAGTGCATTGTAAGAAACTTCTAAAACTCTAGAATTGATGGAGACATCTCACTACCTGGACAGTCACCCAAAGTTCTTCTGTAATGTTGGGGCATCCATCTTCAGCCTACAGGCCCATAATATCTGGCAGACTTTTCCATAAAGCAGAAAATTTGAAAGACTGTTTCACTTCTATTGGCACTTTGTCAGTCACTTTTTTTCTATATCCTGCAGAATGTCTGGCAGACTCTTTCATGAAGCAGGAACCCTGAAGGACTGTCTTGATGGGGGAGAGTCTTTTGTTTTGTGTTAATTTCATTGGTTAAATAAAGAGACTGCCTTGGCCCTTTAATAGGACATAAAATTAGGTAGGCAGAGTAAACAGAACAGAATGCTGGGAGAATGAAGCTAAGTCAGGGAGTCACCATGATTCTCCCACTCCAGACAGATGCAGGTTAAGATCTTCTCTGGTAAGCCACCTCATGGGCTACACACATTATTAGAAATGGGCTAGTCCAGGTGCGAGAGTTAGCCGAGAAGAGGCTAGATATAATGGGCCAAGCAGTGTTTAAAAGAATACAGTTTCCGTGTAATTATTTCGGGTACAAAGCTAGCCGTGCGGGCGGCCGGGTGGCGGAATGCAGCCAGCCGCCCTTATTACAACACTGTCTCACCTTTAGACAAGTTCAGCAGTCATTTTTCTGCAGGTTCTGCATGTCCAGTTCACACAACATACCATCAAGCAGTCTAGGAAAGCACAGTTTCTTGCCCAAATGGCTAACCTTGTCACATTGAAGGCAAATTCCATCTTGAGTTTCTTCAATACCCATCAACTTCTCTGAAGTAAT
Organism: Neodon shergylaensis; assembly: GCA_025134845.1. Taxonomy (NCBI): domain Eukaryota; kingdom Metazoa; phylum Chordata; class Mammalia; order Rodentia; family Cricetidae; genus Neodon; species Neodon shergylaensis. The sequence continues at coordinate 7,460,611 of JABTXL010012322.1, read as the reverse complement.
TGGTGCTGCCACAAGCAGACATGTCTCATTGTCATGGAAAGTCCTAAGTTTTTAAAACATTTTAAATGCCATATTCTATCCATCTGAAATATATCTCTGTAATCTAGAAAACCTAACTAACATGACCACAAGCTAGACTATTATAGATGACTATCTATTAACCTATATTTTTAATTATACATTATATTTTTAAGTGAGCTACACAAACACAGTACCTTAATTAAGAGCAGAAATATACATGTAATAAAATTGACCTTAACTTTGTATCAACAAACCAAAATCCATACCAATGTAAAGTATTCATCTCTATATCATATACCCCTTTAAACGAAAACAAACATTTATAAACAATATTTGGAAATTTGGGTGTAGTTCTCTCCAAACTGCTTCCTGCTTTTTGTTGAGTAAAGTATTTTGGGGGGTTCACAGAGACCTTTCAGGAAATCTTAGTCCATCAAATCACGTTATTCTAGAAGAAATCCACAGGTTCTCATCCTCTATGGAAACAAAAGCAGAACATCTTTTCCAAAAACAACATATCCTTAGACCCAAATTTTGAAGCCTTTAAAATATATATGTTGGTTTAGCTTAGCAGCCCATACAATATGTCTCTTTGTACTTAACTCATTCACAGCCAAAAAAATCAAAGAAAATACAATAATCAAGACTCTCTGTGTATTTTTTCAACTTTATGTGGCTTATTTTTCTTTATTCCTTTTATCTATGACTTTCTGTACTCTGACTCTATAAAGACTTTACTTTTAAAAAAATACTTATTTTTATAACTATTTCCTCTCTCCCAAGCCTACATACAGTTATCCAACACCATGACCCATTTAAAAGTCTTTTTCATCTGAATATGACTCTATTGCATATCTATAATTATTTTTTGATTAAGAGCACTGTTTTTTCAATGCTAATTGGGCATGGTTAGGACTAAGGCTGCTTTGCCTTTTGACTCTGACCAGTCCAACATGGCAGAAGTATGTTTACCACCAGCTCTATGGGCTACTCTCTCCACCCCAGCTCCAGGGATGCAGCAGGTCCACTTTGCCTGATGTGGGAGTGTCATATATCAATCTGTTGATTTCATTGGTTAAGTAATAAACAAACTGCTTGGCCTCATAGCTTAGAACATAGGTGGGTGGAGTAAACAGAACAGAATGCTGGGAATAAGAGGAAGTGAGCTCAGAGGCCATGCTCCCTTCTCCCGGGCAGACGCCATGAAGCAAGCTGCCAGGTCAGACATGCTGAATCTTTCCCGGTAAGACTGATGCTACACAGATTATTAGAGATGGATTGATCGGGATATGAGAATTAGCCAGTAAGGGCTAGAGCTAATGGGCCAAGCAGTGTTTAAATGAATACAGTTTGTGTGTTGTTATTTCTGGTGTAAAGCTAGCCGTGTGGGAGCTGGGCGGGACTAAAAGCAGGCCCGCAGCTCCTACTATATTTGCCATCAATCAACCTGTAGCACTCTGCTCACACACCCTATTCAAATGTTCAACCTCCTGAAAAAGCCAAAGCTGGTTGTGCAACTATCAGGAACCAGGAAGCCTTTTTAAAGGAGCTGCACAGTTTCTGCTGCTACTGCTGAGTCAGGAAGCCCTCTCTTAAAGGGATCCTGCCTCTGCTTGCTCTAGCAAACAGAGCAAATCTGAAAGAAAAAAAAAAACAGCCACCAAGAAGTTATGCTTAACTCTGTTCTTTTTGTGTCTAGGATTTCCTTTTAGGCTGTAGTGGCCTCACATTGGCACCATTTTATAGACTGGGGGCCACTTGTTCATTTCCTGGCTGCCCAGACATGAAATAATCACAAAGAAACCATACTAATTACAATACTGTTTGGCCTATTAGCTTTGGCTTCTTACTAACTAACTCTTACATCTTAAATTAACCCATTTCTATTATTCTATGTATTGCCATGAGGCTCGTGGTTTATCAGTAAAGTTCCACCTGGCAGCTCGTGCCTTTCTCCTTGAGCAGCTGCATGGTATCTCCCTGATTCTGTCTTCTTTTCTCCTCTATCTCTGCTTGGAATTCCTGCTTAGCTCTATTCTGCCCTGCCATAGGCCCAAAGCAGTTTCTTTATTAACCAATGGTAATAAAACATATTCACAGTATACAGAGGGGAATTTCACATCACCTCAGGGACAATTATAATCCATGTTTCCAATTATAGGGCCTCAGCAATATAATTAAACACCAAGAAGTTTCTCTGAAGATCCGAGAACATCACTGGACAGCAAGCAAGACTGCTCATATCTAAATCTGTCTCCTGTCTTGATTTTCTCTTCATTTATGGGGATTCCCATAAAAACTCAAATTCCACATCACTCAGCCCCCAGATAGACTTTTACCTTCCCGAGTGGGTACAACTTTCAGCATGGCAAGCTATTTTTTTTTTTTTTTTTGTTTTTCGAGACAGGGTTTCTCTGTGGCTTTGGAGCCTGTCCTGGAACTAGCTCTGTAGACCAGGCTGGTCTCGAACTCACAGAGATCCACCTGCCTCTGCCTCCAGAGTGCTGGGATTAAAGGCGTGAGCCACCATCGCCTGGCTCTCTGTTTGCTTTTTGCTAACTTTAAACTTTAAATCCTAAACTTTAAAGACCCAAATAACTATGTTAATTGAAGATGGACGCTTAAAAGAAATCCCACACTAGCTCAGAATTGAGAATAATAGAGGGTTATTTATTTAGGGGTAGACTCACAAATCACAATCCTCTGCTGGAACAGACAACAGCAACTGAATCCTGCAGCCAGAAAGGAGGCCAAAAGCTCACTTTACCTGGGCATAAATAGTATAAGAGGCCACGCTCAAGTGGGCAGGTAACTTAAAGGCTACTGGTTGTAGGAATTCCTACAGCAGTTAACCCACGAACTTCCAATAATATAGGAAACTCAGACCTCAAAGAGTCAGCTGCTGAGACATTACCTTCTAGATGGTGAACAAGCAGGGCCTAAAGTAAGGGACCACATTATAAGACTGACCATTCCCAATAAACCAGACAGAAAGGCAGCTCTCCACTGCCCAAGGAAGGGTCCATACTGTGCTTTAGCATTGTTCCTGATTCCTGTCATAACACAAAGAAACACTACCACATCTGGAGTCCTTGATGTCCTGAAGATGAAGAAAAAGGGTGTTCTCTGATCTCTTGCAGCAGAAACCTAACAGGTCAGGTGGCACTAACTGTGACTTCCAAATAGAGTCATCTGCAGAAGGCGAAGTGACGTCATCCAAATCATTAAACGCAAAAAGAACCTGAGACACCGCTGCTGGCAGCTCAAGTCATTGTTGTTATCGAGACTCCTGCTGACGTCAAAACCAATCCCCATGCTACGCTGGCCAGTGCTGAAGTCAGGCTGTGACTGGAGCGGCTCAGATTGCTGCCCCCTTCACCCTTGGCCACTACTCAGATCCAAGCAACCTTCCAGGGCTCATGCCTTTGGGTGGTGAATGATCCCAGGACTGACCACCAGCCTCTCATAGAGGAGTTTTATATCAACCTGCCTATCATTGCTGGTGTAACACAGACTCTCCTTTGTGCTTTGAGGACCTTGCCTCGAAAAACCTAAATAAAACAAAATAAAAATCAGGAAGTGCAGAAATTTGTGATTCACCAGCAGCTTGCATGAGCTGCGGGCCATCCCAGAGGGGCTTTTCAGAGAAGAAACTGCCAGAGTTAAGCCTTGTTCCTGTAAGCCACTTCAAACACCCCGCCGATTGCCCCAGGCAGACTAAAGAGGTCCTTGTTGATGCCTTGAGGTAAATAGAGATTTATCCAAATCCCCCCAGGAAGGTATGTGACAGCTGGGGCAGGGGAAAGTACCAAATCCTTCATTAGCCAGCCACAGGTCCCTCACTAGCCGCCTTTCCCCACCCCACCCTCCACCACTGTCCAAGCCTCAGCTAACCCAGACCCATGTAGTTTTTTCACAACCCACCACTTTTATACTTTTTTTTCCCATTCTCCACCCCTCCCTATGTTATACCCAGTCCATGGGGACCCCAAAAGACCACCAGGGAGACCGACTCATCAAAATGCAAAAACAAGGTTTATTGTGTGCTTGATTACAAGTTGGCATGGGCTTCAGCAGCGCAGCAGCGAGAGGAGGTACCTTACCCTTCTAAAGGGCACCGTTTAAAGGCAAAAACCAGAGAAGTTATATTAGCAGGGTGTGGGGTGACGGGTTCAATCCTGATTGGCTGGCATTTGTCTAGGGGTGTCCTGGTGAAAAGCGATGGGTGTGTGCTGGCAGGTGATCCTATCTACAACGTTTGGAAGGTTGGAACATTAGGAATTTCCTTTTGATGGTCCATTCCTGGGTGGTGCCGGGGTAGTCTCAGTTTGTGGTCTTCCTCAGAACCAGGTATTATTGCCTTAGGGTAAACTGCTGAGACTCAGGCCTCTTGTAGTAGCTGGGTCCTACACCTAGCCCCTGCCAAGGCTTTTCTCAGTTGGCGCCTCCTTCCTGCAGCTTTTTCCAAGTCCAAAATATCTCCTGCGTTTCCACAACCGCCTCTAGAGGCTCTGTGAGAACACCCAGGCCTTGTCCTCCTTGGCCTCGCTATCCACTGTGCGGCCTGAGGTCTGGAGATGAGCCGATCATAGACCCACCGTCTACTCCGCCTTTCCTAGCTGCATCCACTTCCAGGCTCTGCCTCGGATGACATGGAAGCCTCTTCCTTTAACTGTCTATTACTAGAACCAGGACCAAGCTTGTGTCCAGTGGTCCTAAGGGAAGGGCTTTCCCTGTACACCTCACAGTCCCTGCCCTAAACTGAAGGCAGCCCCAGGCAGATTTTCTGTGGCAGTTTTCACCTCAGTCTAGAGAGGCCACAGGGCTCTGCTCTGACTGGCTGTCACCAAGGCACAGGGAGGTTCTACTGTCCACGCTTATTCTATACACACAGGCATTCTGTCAGAGCAACTCTGATAGGAATGGGGGAAGTGACTCAGCCCTCCCTCCCGCACACAATCATTCATTTACAAATTTGTATGGGGGGGGGAGCAACCAGGCCTGAGGATAGAATATTGAATGAGCTTCAAAGATCCCTCCTTCCTGTGGACCGAGTCATCTCCAGTGTGACCAGACAGCAGGGAAGTGAGAAGGCAAAGGAGGCTGGAGGAGCAAAGAACAAATAGAGGGATGGAAGGCGAGCCGCAGAGGGGACCATTGGAAGCCAGCTCTTCCTTGCTGCTCCAGAAGCCAGGGAGGGGCCTGGAGTGGGATTCCAACCACAGAGAGGTGTTGTGTTCTTCTGGGGCTATGGTAGCAAAGCACCACAGACTGGGTTGTTTAAAGAAAATTGTGCAGTCTTGTGATTCTGGAGCCAAAGTCAGAAATCAGAGTGTGGGCAGAGTAGTGTGGGCAGAAGGTGGCACAGGCAGAAGGTGGCACGGGCAGAGGGTGGTACAGGCAGAGGGTGATGTGGGCTGGGCAGAGGGTGGCGTGGGCAGAGGGTGGCATAGACAGAGGGTGATGTAGGCAGAGGGTGGCGTGGGCAGAGGGTGGTGTGGGCAGAGGGTGGTACAGGCAGAGAGTGGCATGGGCAGAGGGTGG
>JABTXL010012322.1:7429549-7448130 GCA_025134845.1 Neodon shergylaensis | reverse complement strand
GGAAGGAAGGAAGGAAGGAAGGAAGGAAGGAAGGAAGGAAGGAAGGAAGGAAGGAAGAAGAAAGGAAGGAAGGAAAAGCCTCCATGACACATAGGCAAGTCTGTAGAGCATTTTGTTGATGAATGGTTGATTTGGGCAGCACACTGCTGGGCAGGTGGTCCTGAGTGGTATCAGAGCAGGCTGAGCATCATGGGAAGCAAGTCAGTCAGCAGTGAGCTTCCGTGGCCTTTGTTTCAGTTCCTGCCCTGACTTCCCTTCATGATGGACTAGAGGGACTCTAAGCTATCGGCTGAAATAAACCCTTTTCTCGATAAAGTCACAGCTTGTCCAAAGACCCAAGTCTATCTTACTGAAGACAGTTTGAGAAGGGTACCATCAGCACCATGCCTATGCTCCTGGGATACTGGAATGTCCGCGGTCTGACACATCCCATCCGCCTGCTCCTGGAATACACAGACTCAAGTTATGAGGAGAAGAGATACGCCATGGGGGACGCTCCCAACTTTGACCAAAGCCAGTGGCTGAATGAGAAGTTCAAGCTGGGCCTGGACTTTCCCAATCTGCCCTACTTAATTGATGGGCCCCACAAGATCACTCAGAGCAACGCCATCCTGCGCTACATTGCCCGCAAGCACAACCTGTGTGGGGAGACAGAGCAGGAGAGGATTCGTGCCGACATTGTGGAGAACCAGGTCATGGACAACCGCATGCAGCTCATCATTCTCTGTTACAACCCTGACTTTGAGAAGCAGAAGACCATCCCTGAGAAGATGAAGCTCTACTCTGAGTTCCTGGGCAAGCGGCCATGGTTTGCAGGGGACAAGATCACCTATGTGGATTTCCTCGCTTACGATATTCTTGACCAGTATCGTTTATTTGAGCCCAGATGTCTAGATGCCTTCCCCAACCTGAAGGACTACATGGCCCGCTTTGAGGGCCTGAAGAAGATCTCTGCCTACATGAAGACCAGTCGCTTCCTTCCAACACCTATATTCTCAAAAATAGCGCACTGGTGTAACAAGTAGACCCCTGCTATGTTGGCTGTTATACGGGGGACCTGTCTACACTAGGGAGTCCTCCAGGCCCTGGGGACAGCTGGCCTTCTGCACTGCTGCCTCCCTGTTCTTCCCACACCCTTCTCCAGCTTTGTCTCCTTAGTTCTTAACCTAGTCAAGCCCATGCAGTTTACATCTCCCCGCTTCCTTTAGTCAACGCCCCTTCTTCATTTGTGCCCCAACCGACCACACAGTCCTCCTCTGCGATTTGATGTCTGTCCTGCACTCTGTTCACGAGAATTGCACTACAGGTCAATACTGTTTCAAGTTCCCCAGTGGCGGGGCTCCCCCAGGCCTGTCTCATCTCCAATAAAGCCTGAAACACACACAAAAAAAAAAAACCTTTTCTCCCCGAGTTGTTTTTGGTCATGGTGTTTTTATCAGAGCAACAGAAACTTAATTAAACAAACAGAAAATAAAAACAAGAGAGCTGGAAAGATGGCTCAGTGGTTGAGAGTCCTGGCTATTCTTTCAGAGGACCTGGGTTTGGTTCCTAGTACCAACCCAGCGACTCACAACAACCTGTAACTCTAGTTTCAGAGAATCCAACGCCTTCTTCTGGCCTCCTCAGGCACTGAGGCAAAACACTCACACACACACACACACACACACACACACACACACACACACACAAATAAAACCTAAAACAAGAAAGTAAAAAAGAAACCTAACTAAGACAAGCAAGTGCCTTGTCGTGTTGATAAAAAAAAAACTGACAAATCCAGTATTTGTTCATTTCTGCAATAAGAAGGAAGGCACCCAATCAAGCGAGAGCTGAATGGCGTGCTGTATGCCAAGGGGAGATGCTGAGCGGCATAGTGCTAACAGCCAGCTCCCCAGACGCCCTGCTAACCAAGTTCCCAATGTTGGCCCTGCCCTCAGAGAGGAGTGCTGCTGGAGGACCAAGGGTTTACCGGGGACAGAAAAGTTACCACACACACACACACACCCGTGCACGCACATGCACACACATGCACACACACGCGTGCTCACATACACGCTCACGTGCACGCAAGAGACATAGGGCCGAAGGTGGCACGGCAGGAACAGAGACCAGCAAGTCACCCAGAAGAGTCTAGGGAATGCAAAACCCTGAAGGCCGTGCAGGGACTCAGACTGGACTTTGGAACATAAAGACATCAGTGAGGGGGAAAATGGGTGACATCTGAGCAAATTCTACAGCCTAGTTAACAGCGTTGTGCTGGATCTGTGTTCGTGGGTTTTTATCAATATGCCACAGTTGTGTTAACTTTAGGAAGGGCACTCTGTAATCCCTGCAGCTTTTCTGTAAGCCTGAAATTATGGTGAAACAAGAGTTTAGTGAGTGAGAAAAGTGGGGGGGGGGAACCATGGTATTATATAAGGCACCAGAAGAGGGAAACTTGGGTGACAGGCATCAGCAGAAGCCAGCTCGGAGGGACTCTATGTCATAAGATAGAGTCCAGACTTGAGTGTCTCCTAGCAGCGACTCCATGACAATAATATACAAGTCCAGTGGACATTCATGACAGTTCCTTTCCGTCAAGTTCATCATGACTTCATTTCACTTTCCTGTATCTGCCTAAACTCAGACTCTAAGGTCCACACTCTCATACACACACACACACACACACAGAGAGAGAGAGAGAGAGCCCATCCCAGACACAGCTGGGGAACACAAGTTCCCCTACAAGGAACTTCTTGTCCCTGAGACACAGGACAGTGTCAACAAGACAATTAGTGGTTTTTCTTGCCCTTTAGTAGAACCTTCTCAAGGCAGACTCCACTGAGCAGAAGTGGGAGGTGCCCCCTCCGCTGTTCCCACCATGCCCAGCTCTTGGGTTGTGGCTTCAGGCTACTCAAGGTCAGTCAAGTGTTGTATGTTCCCACATCCCCGCTGTCCTTTGCCCCACTAATTCTGCCCTCACTATTTTGCGTTCCAGTTGGGTGGCAGACTCCTTTTAAGTAGAATGTGGACCCTGCCTGTGCCTGTAACCCCACAGGGCCTGGCGCTCAGTGAACATGTGAGGTAGATGAACGATGAACATGAACCAACACGCTCTGAATGGCGATGCTCAGGAGACCAAACTCACTCTGCAGAGAGCAAACGCGTTCCTCTTGCCAGAAATCCAGGACTCCAAGGCTTGAGGCCATTTATCCCAATGTAACACCCTAGCCACCACACCTTAGCCCGAGAGTCAGGTTCACAGTTAAGTGTGGGCCTGGAAAGATGCCTCCGTAGGTAAGAGCACTCGCTGCTCTTCTAGACGACCTGAGTTCAGATCCCAGCACCTGCGTCAGGAGGCTCTCAAGTACCCGTATCTCTGGCTAAAGCAAGAGGTAATGTGAGTTACAAATTGTCTTTATTACGGGGATACAAAGGAAATGGGATTCAAAGGGAAACACAGACTCACAGAATACAGGACAAGATGGAAGCCGCCATGCCCCGCCCCTCTGCCCAGGGAGATATGAACAATTGTACAAGCTTGTTTCTGCTCTGACCTCCCAAGAGAGTGAGCAAGACCCTTCCTCTCCCTTATAAGCAATCAAGTCTGCACACAGAAGCCACGCCCTAATGCTGGTACCGAAAAAGCTATGGGCAGAAAGGAGTTCCCACAACATCTGGCTCCAGAGAATCCAGTGCCCTATTCTGGGCCCTGTGAGCACTCACACACATGGCACACACATACACATAAGTAAAAAGTAAAGTTTAAAGGGTCTTTGTTATGTCTCCAGTTTTTAGAGCACTTCCGCATCCAAGGGCTCATTTGGTTCTCACCAATCACACAGGAATATCAGCCCACTTTATGGATAAGGAAATGGAGTCCCAGAAAAGCAAAGCAATTTGCCTAGGTTGTCATAGCAACCAGATGAATGCCCTGGAGTGTAGACCTGTGACTGCTAATATTTTCCTTCTTTTCTTCCTTCCTATGAAAGAAACACGCATGCATGCACACACACACACACACACACACACACACACCAGAGTCTCTTCTACTGAATCCAGAAGTACCCTGAAGAGAAGCTGCTGGTATTACCTGCAGTCACCATTGCCTCCCACTGAGCCAAGGGCAGGTACTCCAGGGTTCCCACCCACCTACCCATCTTTCATGGTACGGAAAGAGCTGTGATCTCCATGCTACTGTGGAAGGAACAGCTTAGGAGGGACAGACAAAGACAAAACCAACATTCAAACTCACATGAGAATCGGTTTGTTTGCAGGTAATCTCAAGCTAGCACAATCCCAGGTCGCCACCTGTAGCCCCTTCCTCATCCTCTATGATTAAAGGACCAAAGAGTGAAGGGGGCCAGGCTCTGCATCCCCATAAACCCAGATATCCCAGAGGTCAAGCTGGCCCAGCAGGAGCAACTTAGTGAGACCTCCTTTCAGTCAATCAATAGGAAAAAAGGCATCAAGCAGTGCCAACAATAACACAACAGCTCACCCTGGAGACAGTCTTCTAGCCCGAGGCTCTGGGGTTGGGCCACCTGAGTTTATTCCTCAAAAGTTAATAAACCTTTGTGACTTGTTTGCTTTGCTTACAGGTGATAAGACCTCAACCTCAGAGGGCATCTGCATATTAAGTGGGTGCCTCAATATCAGTAAGAATCACGCCCAAAGTGTAACAGACACCCAGCCGTGTTTAGTTCTAGAGGCTTGCTTTCCGCATTCTGAAACTGAGGGTCAAAGTTGGGAGCGTTTGTTTGTTTTGTAAATGCTCAAGGCATAATGTTACAGCCCAAACTGGATCTTTGACGAGTCTAGTCAAAAGAAACAAGTAGCTGGACAAGAAGGTTCATTTCTAAGACTGAGGCAGGAGGTTGGCTCTGGGTTCTGGGACTAGCCTGGGCTACAAACTAAGTTCCAGGTCAACATGGGTTAAAGATCAAGAATCTTGTCTCAAAAAAAAATTAATAAAGGGCCAGTCATAGTGGCACACTCCTTTAATCCCAGCACTTGGGAGGCAGAAGCAGGCGGAATTCCCTGAGTTTGAGGGCAGCCTGGTCTACACAGACTATGTACTTAAACCCTGTTTAAAAAAAAAGCTAAAATAAATAAATAACAAATAAAACAGAAATCGTTACAGGAATATGCTATGAGAGTGGACCTAAGTAACCTTTGATGGCGACAATGCTGGGGAAGTAATGGCTCAGCTAGCCTCAGAGAGGGCTAGGCTGAAATGGAGAAGACCGGGAACTGGGGCTGGGGAAGGCGGTGAGGAACCCAGACATGGGGGTGCATGAGACACCCCGAAAGAGTGAGCAGAATTGTAGACAGTGATATGGAAGGGAGAGCAAAAAGCTCTCCTGTCCATCTTAGATCCAGGATCAGGTCATTGCACATTCAATATTTACTATACGACAACTTTGTGCCGACCTGGTCAAAGCACATAAGCTGCACCAAAAATGGCCAAGGCGTCCTACATTATGGAGCTGACGTTTTAGCTGGAATAGTAGAGTAGATAATACACACTCCTAGACCGCTCCATTTTATAAGAAGATATTACCGAAAACTCACTCAGAGGTAGTAAAGGGACTGGGAAGTCTTCAAACGCGAAAGATGAGCAAGGAAAGGGGAGGCGAGCTTCACAACAAATGGACCGTGTTAAATGCTGGTTTTCTTCATAGCGCCCTACCTTCCGAGGGGGACACCCTGAGATACAATTTGTCTTGCTGAGCAAGAGGACGGAGCAGAGAGAGATACATGTTGGAAGGCCCAGCAAGAGTTAACTGCTCTGCATGGACATGTGCGGAAGACAGTCCCAGGTGAAGAGGACAGTCACAGGTGCAGAGGACAGTCCCAGGTGAAGAGGACAGTCACAGGTGCAGAGGACAGTCCCAGGTGAAGAGGACAGTCACAGGTGCAGAGGACCAGGAGGCTGAGAGAGGTTGGGTGTGGGGCAGAAGACAAGGCTGTCTGCAGGAAATGGGATTTTCGAAGCAAGAGATATTCAAAGGGTGTTTCTGGTTTTTTTGTGGGGTTTTTGTTGTTGTTGTTGTTGTTGTTGTTGTTGTTTTTGGTTTTTCGGGACAGGGTTTCTCTGTATATCTGGAACTCAATCTGTAGACCAGACTGGCCTCATACTCAGAGATCCACCTACCACCATCTCCCAAGTACAGGGATTCAAAGCACTCCACCACAAGTTGTCTGTCCTCTACATACTAAGATTACAAGCCAATCTGAGAAGCATTTAACAGAGTGCTAGGGACCCAAACTCTGGTCCTCAGCGGTTGTGTGACAAGTGAGCTATCTCCCAAGCCCCTCGTCACTGCACGGTAGCCAGCACACAAAACGATGAGTTTCGCCATGCATGGCGTTTTCTTACATACGTACCCGCCATTACACTGTTCACACTGACTGTGTCCATCTCCTTCCCCAGCCCTTTCTCCCATCTAGCTACACACTATTAGACAGTTCCCAGGTTTGCGTGCCATCCTTGCACAGGGCCATGCTGATCTCCTCTGTACCTTTCCAGGTTTTAGCATCTGGCAGCTGACTGTAAGGACCGAAAAGAATTTTTAGAGTGCTTGCATCTGAAACCCCTCACTCACCCTACCCATGAAAACTTGATCAAAACCACACCATACGCAGATGGACTTTGTGCTGAGTGTGTGTGTTCAGTGTAACAAAAACAGTTGCGGATGAGGACAGAGCGCTCTCCTTGGTGCCATCTGGTGAGGTATGCAGACTAGAAAAGCCAGGAAACAGTGAGCCAGGACAGTGGGGAGGATAGTGCTGACTTCTGAGGGTGCGGCCCCATTACGGGAGACAACAAGAGCAAGGAAAGATGAGGAACCAATGTGAGTCAGAATCACAAAGCCTGGGGTCTCACCTTCACCTCGACCACTGGACCCTATTTGGATCTGTTTCCTGGGACGGTTTAGTCTTTTCATCTCAACTGGGTCTGGAATCACTGAGGATAATCTGTGGGGCACACCTGTGAGGGTTGTCTTAACCAGGTAGCAGCCCTGATAAGGGAGATCCAAGGGCAACACTTTGCTGTTTGCCCCATTGCCTTCACATCTCGTTGGCAAGTTCAACTCTGCCGCCACCATCACGGCTGTTGCCGCTGTTTTCCTCCCCTGATGCCAACTTCATCAGGCTTCCAATGTGGACTGAAGACCAGTCCCTCTCCAAGAACCCTCCAGGCCCTCGGCACACTGGTCTGGTTCCCAGCTTCTGCAGTGTGAAGAAAGCCACTGTGGGGTGACTAGTCAAATCACATAGGGTACGTTATCTCAGCAAATCCTTTAATATAAACTCAGTCTATACCTTCCATTCCTCTCAAGAACCCTGACTGCTGCCGTTCTTCACTGGGCAGTGCCCGAGATGCCCATTGGCAACAACACAAGAGACATTAGTAAGCCAAACCCCTATTCACTCAGCAGGTAAGAGGCTAAGGACAAAGGGGCGAGTCAGAGGCAAGGCGGGGCTTGGGTGCGGAATGAAAGGAAGACAGAAGAGAAAATTCATTTTGCGTGTAGATCCCACAGATTTTTCACTCGGGTCACAATGTTTATTTTTAATAGCTGTGTCCATTTCCCTCTGCTACTGTAATAAATTATGACAAATGTAGTGGCTTAAAATAATGCATTTAATTATCTTACCATTCCAGAGGTCAGAGGTCTAATGTAAGCGGGCAGTGGTATACTTGTTCTTGCTGACGGTTGTGGGGGAGAATTCATATCCTCACCTGGCCCAGCTTCCAGAGGCATCCTGTGTTCCTTGGGCACACAGCCACAATCTGGGCTTCTGTCCTCACCTCTCATCCTCCGGTTAGGAAACTCCTACCTCTTTTCTGTAAGAACTCTGGTGGAATGGAGAGCTGGCTCAGCGGTTAAGTGCACTGTCTTGTAACTACGTTTCAGAGGACCTAGGTTCAATTCCCAGCACCCGTATGACGGCTTTCAACTGTCCATAACTCCAGTTGCTGGGAAGCTGACCCTCTCTTCTGTCCTCCGTGGGCACCCAGCGTGCATGTGGTGCAGAGACTACATATGCCAGAACACTCATCACTCATACACATAAATACAATAAAGTACTTTTAAGGAGAGAACTCTTTGTAAACCTGGGGATGGTGGCACACTACTGAAATTTCAGGGCTCAGGTCAGATGTGGTAGCACACACCTTTGAGCCCAGCACCCAGGAGGAAGAGATAAAATGATCTCTGTGTGTTGGAGGCCAGTCTGACCTACGTAGTGAGTTCTAGGACAGCCAGGACTACTTAGAGAGAGACCTTATCTCAACAACAAAAATTCCAAAGAGAGAGAAATTCCAAATTCCAATACTCAAGAAGATGAGGCAGGAGGATCTAGAGTTCAAGGCCAGCCTGTGCTACTTAGTGAGATTCTGTCAAAAACAAAAGCAAACAGCAAAACTCTCTTTTGGTCACAAAGTTCTACCACAATAATCCCCGTTTCAAGATCCTTTAACTTAATCCATCTATAGAGTCCCTTATGCTAGGCATAGTGGTATGGCCACAAGCTTCGGGAACTAAGATGGGACACATTTGGATTGCTGAACAAATACGATGACTTGAACGGACAGAGCAGTGAGCTAAACAAAGGAAATGGTGAGAGTCTGAGTAGCCCACAGGAGAGCCGAGACACTGCAGGCCAACGCCCAAGTGTGGCATATCTCCCTGAGCTCACCCCAGAGATGTCTACCATGTGCACAGAAGGCCAAGCGATGGAAATTAATCAAGGCAAACGTTCTTTTGAAATTTTTATCTTAATTTTTATTCTGTGTATGCATGTAGATCTAGGCATCATGTGAATTCCTGGTACCCACAAAGGCCAGAAGGGGGTATCAGATCTCCTGGAACTGGAGTTACAGGTGGCTGTGAGCTGCCATGTGGGTGCTGGGAATCAAGCCCAGGTACTCTAGAAGAGTAGCCAATGCTCCTAACTGCTGAGCCCCACTCCCATCCCCAAATCGAGTGTCCTTTGAAGGTGGTCACCACCAACATGTGTACCAGCACAGGAATACGGTGACAGCAGACATGTCCCACCAGGCAATGCATGAGGGTGAGACTAGAGAGTATTTGCAGAAGGCTCGCATACCTGCCTTTAGAAAAAGGGCAGCAGCCGAACATTCTGGTAGTAAAACCAAAAAAACCCAAATGGTTGCTGGCACAGGAGGAGGCTCCTGGCAGGGAGAAGAATCTTGCCTGTGACTGCGCATGCTGGTGCCCACACCTGGGGTGGGAGGGTGAGTAGTCTCTGAGACAAGGAGGAAGCGAAAGTCGGCTTGGTCGGATGTGCTTAAACTTTACCACTAGGGGGAGTACAAGAGCCAACATGGACCCCTGAGTTGAGGGGGTTTTCCTGAAACAGGATACCCCCAGGGAAGGCAGAAAAAGTTTCCCCAGTCCCAACTCCAAAAAAGCTGGAAGGCCTGGCTGCTGCCATGTGATCTCTGACTCAGGGCTTACCCACATTTTCCTCTTCTAGTTAAAGCAAACCACGTTTTTTCCATCCCTCCCTTTTCCTGGTTGCCTATAGCACTGAGGTCCTGTAACAAACACTCTTAAGCCCAGAATGAACGTCACTGCACCATACAGGGTCCAAGGACAGGAGCTGACCTGTCCAACTAAGCCATAGAGTAGGGAGGAGATATGGATCTCCTCACTCCAGGTCCAATTCTCTCATATAAGGCTGCCACACTGAGTGGCACTGGGCTCTCAGGCAGGAGGGTTTCCAGTTCACGGTCAGACTGAGATTCTGCAAGAGAAAGGAAGGAAGGAAGGAAGGAAGGAAGGAAGGAAGGAAGGAAGGAAGGAAGGAAGGAAGGAAGGAAGGAAGGAAGGAAGGAAGGAAGGAAGGAAGGAAGGAAGGAAGGACGGACTCTGATTATATGTAATGGAGTTCTTAAGCTGTTCCACGGGTATAAATAATAATAGTGATGGCAATGGGGTGGGGAACGAAGGTGGGGACTACCTCCTTCAGCACTCACTGCTACCCAAAGTAGCTTCTGTTGCAGATGGAAATGTTTGCTGAACCCCGCTCTCCCATGGCAGGAGGGGGCACAAGGAGATAAAGCCTTTTCTTTAGACCTATTTTCCCAAAATGGATGGAGTTCCCCTAGAAGAAGGAGGCATTGTTTCTCTAGCCTATCCCCGTCCCTGGTTGTGACACATGTCCTAACGGAGCCATCCTCAGAGAGTTACTAAATCAGCAGAGCACTGTTGACATCCACCCCTCCTGGCAGGAGACTCAAGTTAGGCTCTGCCTCTCCTTCCCTGTCCTCCACCCAGCTCCCCACTGCGGATAGCTTCCCCCACCCCTGCCCCGACACCGACAGCTGCCGTGTTTTTGTTTCTGTGCCTTCACACACAGCTCCCCCCACCCCCGGCTTCCACCATGCCCCCAAGCTTAGGGGGCTGTCGACTGACTTAGGGACATCCATGGAATTGCTCGTTAGGGTCTCTTACATCATGTATCCATGGATAGAGGTGACTTCGTGGTGTTGCACTTGGTAAGATGTAGTAAGACCTAAGGAAATTAAGAACAAATGAAACAGCCCCTAGAGGTATATCTATCTCCAGCTCAGACCCCCCCCCACCTAGTCTCCTGAGCCTCCCTCTGGAACCCCTGCAGTTCATCCACTCATCCTCAGGAGTTCTCTCCCTAAGACCATGGGGGCCCTGAGTCCCAGCTTTGCCAGGCTTCCCTAACTGTAACTCTCACTTTGGGATAGTTGGGATACTCATCTTAAAAATGAAAGATCAAGGGTCTCTCCTCAGAGCTCTCAGAGACCCCTAAATTGAACACCCCACCCCACCCCGAGTCTCCTGCCCGTCTCCCTCCCTCACTTCTCAGCTGCTTCGGAGAAGAAAGAGGAGATAGTCTGTTGCTTTCAGCTCCTGCCCCCAGTGAAAAACCTTACTAAAGTGGACTGTGAAAAAAAAATCGTTTTAAGCAGATCGATTAATGAAACCTGTCCACTGATAATAACGAAGAGGGAGCTGTCTGTGCTAACAGAGGCTGGTTTGGCTACCCGAAAAACTGTCTTTGTTTGGGTGTTTTGTTTTTGGAGACAGGCTCTCATATAAGCCCAGATTGGCCTCCAACGCACTGGGTAACCCGGGTGTAATTTTTAACTCACGTTAAAAATTTTGCTTCTCGGTATTTTCTGATGTTTCTGTAATGAGTATGGTTTGTTTTTGCCATAAAGAGCTCTAAGGGAACTTCCTGTGGGTTGAGGGAGAGAATACTGCAGAGGATGTTGAGAACAACCTCCTCGCTGGACTAGAAGAATCAAGAAAGAATTTAAAAAGCCATGGAGCAGGATGTGGTGGCCCACTAGCAATGCGGGCGCAGGAGGATTTGGGATTCAGGATAGCCTGAGCTACATAAGCAAATTCCAGGTCCGCAGGGCTGCACAGATAACTAGACCTTGCCTCAGAAATAATGAAATTGCGGGGCATGATGGCACACACCTATAATCCCACAGCAGAGGCAGGCAGATCTCTATGAGTTTGAGGCCAGCCTGGTTTACATAGCCAGTTCCAAGCCAGACAGAACTATGTAGTAAGACTCTGTCTCAAACATAATAATAAGTTTAAACTTAAATAAAAGATAAAACACGATAGAATTTTCACAAGTAAAGGAGGTAGGGGCAGCCAGTCACGCATCACCTGCCGGCTGCGAGGTGGGACAGAGCAAGGGTGTGGCACCAGGTGGGGTAGGAAATGCGAGGAGTAAATTTCAACTGGACTAAGTTTGCTAATAAAGAACTATTGTGAGCAAAGGAGAAATGCTCAGATTGGCATCTGGAGCATTCTAGTGGCCACAGTGTTCAAATAAGTATGTTCAGTCCGGAAAGGTTTACAAGGAGATGTTGGAGAGAAAGCAAGGCAGACAAATAGGGTCCGGCAGACCTGTCTTGGGAATCTGAAAAGGTCCTTTAGATTAGATGACCCTCGGGGGTCTTCCAACTTAAACTCTTAGGCGCCGCGCCTGGAATGAACCGGAAAGGCAAGGCCTACTTTTAACACCCGGGTAAAAGCAGCCGGGCCTGGAGGTCTGAAAAGACCCCCCTCCCAAGACGGTGGGAAGGAGGAAGTCGAAAGGAAAAGGATCTCTGGAACGAGACCCGAAAGAGCAGGGTGCACCGCGAGCCCCAGACTGCTGTGGAGTCGGAGCCCAAGAACCTGGGTCTGTGTAGGGGATGAGGCATGGGCGGGGCAGGTGGGCCGGGGGGGCGGGGTCGGCATTCCTCGGCACATGCGCAGCGCAGCTGGCCGGTCGCCGTAAGGAGTGGCACTTTTTAAAAGTGGAGCCGTAGTCCAGCCCCCAGCCTCAGCGTGTCTCAGTCCGTTGCCGCGTCCCTTCTGTCCCAGTCGTGCGTGCTTCTTGTCCCACGGAAGTCCAGCTTACACCATGCCGGTCAAAGGAGGTAGCAAGTGCATCAAATACCTGCTCTTCGGATTTAACTTCATCTTCTGGGTGAGTGAGAGGCGACTGTCGCGCGCTCGTCTCCGAGGCCACCTGTTCTGGAGCTCGGGACGGCGTCCGGAGCCGTGGGTGTCCCGGCGGCCGGGAGCTCGGGGAGCTGGTACTGCGCGCGCCAGGCGGACTCCGGGCGAGAAGAGAAAGGCGCGGCGGCTGCCAGCTGGCCGCGGGCGGGACGGGCAGGTGGGCGGGAGAAGCAGGGGTCCTGGTGGCCCGGGCTGTGTACTCCGCTCCGGGGTCCCTCTGCCGCCGCGGATTTGAGATTGGGTCTGTGCCCGCTGTCACCCGGAGCACCCCTCGATTGCTAGAGGAGAAGGTGGCGGGGAGGTGCGGAGCACCCCTTTTCGAGTAACTCGAGGCCCTTTCTGGCCCGTGAGGCTCCTGGCGAGCAGGGCAGCGAGTGTCTTCCACTTCGGTGGTCTCATAAGTGGCAAAGGGGCTCCCACGAAGGGCTCCTGGCACCCTCACTCTGCAGAGGGAGTGGGTGGGGGAGTCCTCTGTACCTGGAGGACGTACTTTACATATTCCCGGTCTGGACTCTTGGTCCCGTGAGAACGTCCATTCCTCTCTCCAAGCTACCTGAAAGACTAGATTGTCTTGATTCTTTTTCAAGAGCGATAACTATCTTGGCTGGAGAGAACTCTGGGAGAGTTAGGGAGAGGAGGGAGGGGAAGGTGCCTACCGGCGCCTCTTGGAGGAATAAGTCGGGTGTTTCTGCATTTCCTGAGTAATGAGGTACTATGGGCTCGAAGCCTTACCGTCCTAGAAAAGACCAGGCGGGGCCGCCAGTAATGGCCGTTCACCTGGAGAAGACGGGGGCGGGGGAAGTGGGAGGAACTAGTAGACACTCCCTAACCTCTCTGCATTTGAAAGTCTGGGGAAAACAGCTAGAGTGTCCGCTTTCTAAGGGACAGGAGCAAGGAAATACAAGGACGACCCTTGTGTCCTACTTCTGAGACGGCACAACCCCTACGCACAAATGAACAACATTTGATCCCAGGCAAGCAGAAAAGGGCTTGGCCAGGCAATCCTTGTGTCACACTCTCAAGAGAGATGACGTTTAGAAACTAGTTACTTGCCACCGGAGACTTTTAACAAAAAAAAAAGTGCACTATTCCTTGGAGCGGCCGTCGGGATGTTTACCATCCTCCAGCTGGCAGGTGTAATGTTTACTACTTTCCGGGGCTGCTGCGTGGAAGTGTTCTGCACCCTGGGAGGTAGCGCTGGGTTTCTAGGAGTCACCACACCCATACAACTTAAAGAGGATGTCAGATTCCCTCCCGGTGTTTCCCCAGCTCGGCAGACAAACAGGCAAGCCAGCTCTGAGGCTTGGCTTGAGCCTCTCATCTGCTTAAGCACCACAGAACAAAGTCTAAAGACAGCTGGCCCCACCCAACCCCGCCCTGTCCTTTGGGGAGTTTTCCTCACCCTACCCTAGCCATCCCTTCCCTGCCGGTCTGTTGGTTAGTCCCCAGATGCCTGCCTAGATGGGGTGAAACTTTGGGGCTCGGGGGAACCACACAGTGCCACAGCATGTCTGCATCCCCCATCTGCACCCATGGCATATGCAAGGGGCTAAGGGGAGGTGCCCATGGCCAACCTATGTGTCTACTCAGTCTGTTGCCTGCTGGTCCGCAATCTGTCCAGCTTGTCTCCTGCCTGCCACTCCGTTCCTACCCAGAGCTCCCTGCCCGCGCTAGACGCTGCTGGTTGACTGTTGAAACAGAACACTCTCACTCTGGAAGGACTTGGTTTTAGGGTTGGGAAGGGCTTAGAGATTGTGCACCAACTTGTAGATGCCAGCCTTCCTGTTCACAGTGGGAGAAACAGAGTGCCAGGGGCAGTGACTTGCCCAAGATGGCAAGCTGAGCTAGTACTTACCATTTAGGGGGTGGGCAGTTTCCTAAGTTATTATTGTTACCTGTCCTACTCTGGGGTCCAATAGGGACAAAGCACCCCCCCCCCTTACAGTCTCTGTGTAAAGTGTTTTACAGTCTGCAAAGGCCTCCCATAGCCCCAGGATATAGCAGGAGAAGGAAGTGCGATCCCCATTTTACCCACTGATAAGCAGAAATCTGGTCCATGAAAGGTTCATTGGCTACTCAGGGTCAAGTGACGGGATATTATCACATGAGGCACCCAGCTGGGTTTGGCTTTTGGGTGGTAGTAGAGGGTAGGATGAAGTTCCTCAAAATATCTTCATGACAGGCTATGATCTCAGGGGACCGCTGGGATTACTATGATGTCACCTGTCACCGCCTCCCTCTCTTGAGACCAGTGATTTATGAATGTGGAATCTGATGTGGGGTTTGCAAAGCAGGGGCCACCTTTGTGTGCCGAGGATCCTGAGGGGATGGGAATCCAAAGAGAAGCCAGCCTTAGTTGCGTGGGACAGTGGAGCAGAGGGAAGATGTGAAAAGGAAACCTTGTCTCTTGTCTAGGCCTGACTATGTCCCCTGTGGTTGCTCCTTGACAGCTGAGCCTTCCCAGCCTGCCCTCTTGACGCTGGGCGTCTCATGCCCACAACCACGCCAGCGTCAGTCTGTTTTTCCAATAACTGAATGGCAGGCCGTAGGGTATTTCAGGCTACAATATAGTGACTAGCCTTGGGCCGGGCCAGGAATGTGACCTTTTCCATAAATTTTTTGTTTGGGGTCTTGCTAGGCAGCCAGACTGGCCTTGCTTGATGGTCTTACCTCTGTCTGATCTTTCCCCACCCTCCCTATCCCCCAGATCCTGAGCCTGCTTAGCGAGGACTTCCATCCTCCTAGGCTAGGAAGGGACAGATGGACCCTACTAAGAGAGTCATGCCCTGCTTCTGTCCCCTCTTTCTGCCCCTGCCCCATCCCAAAGGATGGAAATAGCAGAGCAGTTGTCCTCTTCCTCCAGAGATGGCCTTACCTTCGTGGAAGCTGCTTAGACCTAGGCAGAGAGTTGGATGGGGTTCAGAGCCTGGCTGAGAGCAGCTTTGTCTCCAGATTATTTTGAAACTACAGGCAGCTCACTTTTCTGATCCACACTAGTTTCACCCTCAGAATCCATGAGTTGATGCAAATGATCTCGATCCATTCAAGTTCTGGCTGCAAAACAACCTCCCGCCACACAAACCACCTCTGATTGGATTTTGACCTTGACCTTGACCTGCGAACAAACCGCTCTTTCCCGGGCTTTCCCTCACCCTAGGCGGGGTCTCCTTATCTTCAGGTTCTGTTGCGTGTGTTCCTTTGCCTTGGCCTTTTGTGGTCAAGACCGTAATGGTCAGAGCATGGCCCTGGAGTCAGCGTCTCCCTCCCCTGAGTGCTGCTGTGTGCTCATCAGAGACCTAGTGGTACGTGCAGGTCAGCGTCCACCTGTAACTATTATATTATGCTTCACTAGTAGGTCCCAAGTTAAGTGCTGATGTTTAAACCACAGATTAGACCACACTCCCACGCGGCCTTCCGTCTTTTCCACATCTCCCTGCCGTCCGAGCCAGCCTCATTCTCCAAAGCAAAACACTGACTCCATTTTGTGTGTTGCCACATATCTGACTCAGGGAGGAAGGGACACCCACACTCCTGGAAATAAAGGTGCAGAGCCTGTAGGGGCTTCTAAAGCATCTGGGTTTGAGTCGGGGCAGACTCTGGAGAGGTGGGTGGCTGTGATGAGAGCCCCTCCTCACACAGCTTGCTGCTTCTCAGAAGTTGTTTGACTTGGATGTTGGGCTGAACTGTTGCATAAAATGGCTTCCCACAGAGCGCCTGGGCTGGAGTAACACTGCCCTGCTTGTGCTGGAGCTGGCAGGTTGGGGAGCGGGTGAGCTGAGGCCAAGTGTCTGCACCGGGATGGAAAATGGGACCTGGCCCCCGCCTGGATCTTTGGTTTCTCCCTCACCCCAGCCATAGTTACCGACGACCAAGATCAGGCATCCGGATCTCTGGGTGGCGGCAAGAATTGGATTCATGTGCACACACTCACGCTCGCTCTCACATACACCCACACTCCTCTCTCACAGACTCTGCCCCTGTTTTCAAAGTGCCAGTGGCAACATTCCAGAGCTTGCTATGGATCCAGAGAAGCCCTGGCTGCTGGCTGCCAGTTACTGGTTACTTCCCAAATTTGGACGGGCTTTGCTATGCAGCCTTATAGGAGTGCATCTCGGGTGGCTGGTCAGTGTTTGCTCCCCCAAATGAGCCTTCTCCGGCTTCTGCATTCACAAGTTGCCATTCTCAGGCATCCCTTCGGGAAGTGTGGTGGACGTGAACCTTTAATCTTACACATAGGCCTGTGTATCCGGGGGTGGTTCTGTCTGGTTTTTGCTTCAGTTCATTTTTTCTGAGATGTGGCCTCAGATTGGTCACCGCATAGTTTGGGACCTAAAAATATCTTGGATTTACAAAAACAAACAAACAAAACAAGCAAACCACCACCTTTTCTTTGGTAACACGTGGAGGTAGATAGATGGCTTTTGCCTGGGTATTTCTGGCTGGAGGACAGGGCAGGGGTTCGGCTCTCAGGGTCCTGGTGGCTTTGCACGCTGTTGCTGTCTTAAGTGTTCTGGATAAATCCGTGAGGCACTGAGGAGAGAAATGGAATTGTAACCTCTGTGTTCCTCTCTGTCCCGGTCGAATCAGTGGAACTTTAATAGGATCTGCCAACTTTTTTATTCTTTTGTTTTTGATGCTGGGGACTGAACCCACAGCCTCGGGCAGGGCATGGGAGGCAAGCACTCTACCCTTGAGCTGCAGCCCCCAAGCCCTCAAAGTTTTGGGTTTTGTTTCTACTCTCCTGTGAAAGCCTTGCAGAAATGTATTTTACTTATTACACACAGAGAGTAACAACCTCCCCGAGTCAAAGACTGGAAAATCTCCCTGGCCCTGAACTGTTGTAAAACCACGGGTGAGGGACAGACTGGCCATCAGACAGGGCTTACATGGGAAGGAAGTTTACTGGGGAAAGGAGCGGGGAGTCCTAACATGAACTACCACCAGAAGAAATATATTTCAACTAAAGAAATTCTGGATTCGTTTAAAAAAAAAAGGCCAGTCTTAGTATTTTTTGTATGTTTTTGTGTTTTGGAGGTCTGACTGTACGTCACCTGGCTACTCCATTCTGTGGAAAAAGTCAGGCTGGTCCAGGGACGTTTTCATTTTCCGTCGAGTGGTGGCATGCAGCTGTGGAAAGCAACATCCTGTCCCCAGATGCGACAATTCTATAAAAATTATATCCATCCGGGTAATTTCCTACCCTGTCCACCCTAGAAAATACTTAGTCATGGATTAATGGGGGTGTTGTTTGGGGGTTTGTTGTTTTGGTTTCTGTGGAGGATTTTTTTGGGTTTTGATTTGTGAGACAGGGTCTCTGTAGTCCAGTCTGGACTGGAACTCAGAGATAGATAGATCCGCCTGCCTCTACCTCCCAAGTGCTGGGATTAAAGGCGTGGGCCAACACCACTCCTGGCTAAGTTTTTAATAAGTATTATGTGTATGCTATTGTAGACTTGGAGGTCATAACCTTTTTAGGGAATCCCATGAAATTAGTGGGAATTTCTTCCAAAGGGAAAAACACTATTCATGGTTGGTTTGTTATGATTTCCCCCCCTTTTATTGTCCCGGAGGCACAGGAACCTCAGATCATGGGTGGCCCCTGTGTTGGTTTGTTTTCCTTGGTTTCCAGGTAACCTCCTGGATCCCATGTTTTTGACACAAGTGACTTCCTGGAATGAATGGGGGGATAATAGAGGGTATTTAAAAGTGTAAATGAATAAGTAAGAAAAAAAACCTGAAATAACTAGGTTAATGCCATCTTGTCCTAACTCCATTTGGGATTCGCTCAGACAGTTCCCAGCTCTCTCCCCCTTCCCCACAACAGTCAATCTGCCTTGGCAACACATTTGAGATTTCCATGACAATGGTCCAGATGTATTAACCAAAATAATTGGCAAGTTATATCTAAAATACCTATTGTGCTCTGCCGTGAATGAACATTTCAAAATTACTCTGCCCAAAGCTGGGCGGCACTGGCGCACGCCTTTAATCCCAGCACTCGGGAGGCAGAGGCAGGCGGATCTCTGTGAGTTCGAGACCAGCCTGGTCTACAAGAGCTAGTTC